>BLKR01004998.1:0-92087 GCA_011170035.1 Teleogryllus occipitalis
ATTGCACATGCCGGAACACCATTAGGGAGCTTAGAGCTTGTCCCGATTGGGGCGGTACCCCGCTGGTGGGAGATACCTGGTTGAAGAAACTTACCGGAAGCCGACGGGTAGGCCGTCGCCGATCTCGCCATCTAACGCAGGAAGATCGCCACCTCCCACGATAGAAACATGCACTACACTTATGAGACTAATGATCTTAACATATGACGTGTCAGGAATCACTAATCAAACTATTAATCGAAGTAACAAATATAGCTTTTTCCTCGACCGATTGTACACCGAATTTTTAACCATTTGCTAAAATCCGAAATTACAGCATGTATTATAGAATTGGCACGCGCACAAATGTAAATAACTGTGTTGACGGGAGAGGGTTGCCGTAAGGGCTGCGCCCCGCTATCCTGGGCTTCACAAATTGTGGAAGTATCGGCGACGTCTCGTGCAGAGGGGCCACCACATTCCACAGCTTCCCCAATATCGATTTGGCTCCATCGGTTGAGCGATCCTCACCTACTTAGCGAGCCCTATATGCTCGGTATTCGCCGGGGGGGGGGGTCATATTCGCAGGCCCCTGGCGTCTGAAAGCATTGTGCCGTGCCGACGCCTTACGCCACTTATTGAGGTTACAAAGATATTAACTGAAATGGAATAATAATTTTGTAGATACATTTACGACTCATTTCTTATACTTTATGGGGGATTCGAACTCACAGCACGGATTAACGAACGCCCAGGGGGGCAAAAATGCTCCATGGTCGTGAGCCAGCCAGGAATGTGAGAAAAAGTGAAAGTGATACATGATGGATGGAAGAGCCCTACCAACACGTATCATCCTCTGAAATGCACTTCTCACCACTACCAGACCTAGATACATTTCACCAAACTGGCTATCTTGCGCCGGGAAAGGCTGAAGCGGTGCCTTGGCAATTCGGCCCTTTCGAGATTGTCAGATAGAGACCTCCGTGACCTCTATGTCTCAGCGGAGGAGGGGGAAGTCCATTTCGTAATGCAGAGACACAGACATGAGCTTTGAAAAATATTTGTGTCATGGTAGTATGAGCGGGTCGCTGAAAGAGCCGATATGGTTGTGAAAGGCGATCTGAACAAAAAATAAATACTGAGTAAGAAATATGCATTTTTACATCTTACTTTCATTCTCGTGATTTAATATGACTGTTTGAAATCCAGTTTTATGAGAATACGATCATCCAAAGCCTCATTCATGTGTCCTAATAGCTTGGCAATTGCTTAGGTGCACAAACCTTTAGCAGACATAAAACAATTCTTTCACACGTGGAACTTGTCTACTACAGTCTTTCTCATACGACATTATTGTGCAGGTATTTGAACTTCTCTTGAGTGTCTGCTACGTGATTTTACTAATATGGATCCGCGTTTGCTCATGGCAGTCGTCACGAAGTTCCTGATCTCGCCGCATGGCGCTCTGGTGCAAGCGACGGCGCCCCCGACGCTCCAAATACTGGCAGCGCGGTGGCTGTGGTGTTCCACTGGTGGCATCTCTCCGTAAGACTACCCGTAAGGAAATTAATTAATCAATGACTATATTGAATGAAGCTTATCATTTCCGAGATAAATACTCTAGCAAGATAATGATCTTTATTTCAAAATGGTTAAAATGAACCCTTATTATCCTAATCTTCTTACTACGCAGAAATTGAAAGAAAACAATGCAGACTCGACAAAAGAGATGTGTTTACTATAGATAACCAGAAACTCAGAAAATTACAAAAACAAAAAAGCACTTTCGTTTTTGACTGCAAAATCCTGTTATTCCGTTTATGATTTTTTTGTGTGTAATGCTTGAATACTTGCTAATACGCAGTGATTGATTGATTTTTCGTGTTTCCGGGCGCGTCAACTGCTCAGGTCATTAGTTCCGTTAGTGTAGTGCATGTTTTTTCTCGCGAGATGGCGGTGATCTTCCCCCGCTGGATGGCGAGATCCGGCGCCGACCTACCGTCGGCTAGTGGGGTTTCCCCCTAACCAGGACTCTCCCATCAGCGGGTCACCGCCCCAGCCGGGACAAGCTCTTAGCTCCCGACCGGTCTCCCGCGATATGTGGTAGTGTAGTGCATGTTAGTGTACGTGTGTGTGTAAGAGGAAAGGGTAGGACAAGGAATGGGAAGGACAGATCGCGCGCGGTCCGTGGCCCGTTTGATAAGGTACTGCTCCGGCATTCGCCTGGTGTTGATCGGAGAAACCACGGAAAACTACCGATCAGAGCAGCCGGTCGCTAGAATTCTCGTCCAGACAGCGACTGAATTCGACCTAGCTGAAAAGCTAGTGTCGGAAATCCTGCCGCCGTCAGGACTCGAACCTAGGACCTCCCGGTCAGAGGCGCTGCAGTGACATCAGTTGATGCACTGAGCTACCGCTCCCGGTAATAAGCAGTGCTTCACCGAAGCACTGACGTGTCGAAACACTACTTCGTTTCAGTCCTTTTAGTCCTTCGTACTCTTGCACTTCTAGTAGCTCCAACACTACGTCTGTTGTATCCTTTGTAATTGGTGATGAATAGAGACCGGATTTTTATGTAATTACATATTTTTTGCCTTTCTACTAATCGATTTCAAATTTGTAATCTTGACGAATAGTCATCGTCCTAACACAATATTCAGTTTTTCGTTACATATTTTTACATATTCAGTACTGTATTACGTATTTTACTTATTTTGGAATTTTCACGATTTTTTATTCCTTCAATTATCTTACATTTTTAAGGAAAAGAAGTATTTTTTTAAAAATGTGCATTTTTTATGTATTATTACTGAGTACCGTCTACTCCAGGTACCCTATATGAAGAGGCGTGATGTTCTCGCAGTCCATGCACCTATTTCAGGTATCTCCATGGCGGAAAGTGCACGTGAACGATAATTTTCACCTTTTGATGTGAAAAGTATCACTGACGCCAGGGATCGTGACCTTTAACTTTAATTTCGGAGACACCGTGACGATCGCAGACGTTTAACATTCACGGTGTGGTGATTGTTTGCTGGTCGTACATATCGCCAGTCTGTACGATGAATGATGTTAATATATTTATTGCGTCTAGTTATGCTACGGATCTGATAGCAGTAAATGAAGCTTCTACTACTGACGGAAAAGTTGTATGGTGCGATGTGTGCATCAACTTGTGCTCTTCACATGATTTTTATGACGATTATATTATTTTTAAAATTTGTTTATGATTTTTTTATAAATGTAATTTTGTGTTATGAAAATGTTTTATAATTAGTGAATTTTAATATTATATATTTATGAACATATTTTGACGTTTCATACTACATAGTTTTCCGGTCTCAAGCGATGAAACACAACAGCCATCGGCCACAACAACAGCAAAAGGATATTCCAGCAATGAAACAGAAAATTTAAGTGTTCTAAAATCATTAAATCTGCCACTGATTTCTTTAGCACTACTTTACCCAAATATATTGTTTCCACCTGTCTCTCTATAATTTTCTTCAAATATTTGAAACGATCGAATATTTTAGTCTGAAGATCTTTTCGAAAGTCTCTTAATTTACCATGAAGGCTAAATCAGAAATGGGTTTCTTTTCTTCTTCATAATATTCTTAGCATCTGTAAATGCTGATTCAGAACTGTAAAAAAAGACAAATCTAAAAGAAACTGGGGGTATTAAGTTCAGTGAAAGATTTTTATTTTTTTAACATTAAAATTTTGATTGGATCAAGTAACTACAAAAAGCACCGCCAAGCACACTGCTTACCGATGAGCTAAGACGGTCCAAGATACATCATAAAGAAGCTTGTCATTGTTTGTGTCTTATACGAAGGATTTGAACTTTCGTCGGTGTGTTTTGCCTTTTAAGCAAGTGTAGTTTTTTCTCTTCTCACAATTTTTAGAACTGTCTGCATGTATGCGGATATTGAAAATGCTAAATATTCTCTGTAAATAATGCAATGTACAGGATAATCAGGGAAGGAAAAAAGGGCACTTAACGTTCGTACCATACCTGCTTTTTTCTGACAAGTACTATCCCTAGAGTCTTTTTGTACTCCAAGCTTTAATGATAGCTCAGAATGTGAAAGTTGGTACTGTCATCTTAAAAAGAGTGCTGCCCAAGCAACGGGGAATTATCGTAGCCGATAAAGCAATTCGTAATATACAAAAGACGATAACACATTCTGAAAAAAAAAAAATTGTTTTCGCGTGACGTGTTATTGAGTGATTAATTGACTGATTTCGTGTTTCCGGGCGCGTTAACTGTTAAAATCACTAGTTTCGTTAGTCTAGTGCGTGTTTTTCCTCGTGAGGTGGTGATGATCTTTCCCCGCTGCAGTGTGAAATCTGGCGCAGACTCTCACGTCAGCTAGAAGTGTTTTCCCCGAATAGGTATCTCCTGTCAGCGGGGCACCACCCCAGCCGGGCTTTCGTGAGTGATCGATCAAAAGAAACTTCATGATTATTTAGTCACTCTGCTATATCTTTCTTCAAAAAAGCAGAGTTTCGTTCTCTGTCAATTTCAGTTTCAATGGTACTTTGCGTTGACCATTACTACAACAGAGGCACAGGCCAACCTTATAAACTGTTTCAGCTTGTCCTCTAGCGTAGTATAAAAAAGCACAATCATCTACTACATTTGTCAATAACAGCAGAAACTAAACAAAAGATACTGTCACTGGTCAATATAGTCGCGGTAAAACTGGACTGGAGACCGAAAACTGAAACCGTTCAAGACACTGATTTTTTTCTTTTGATCGTTTGGACAACCCCTATTGTAGAAACACGTAAGCTACCTTTCGTCTGATCCTTCTCACTCATCAGTTTGTTATCACCAAACGCGCAGTGTTGAATTACCGCGCGACCTACCAGAGAAAGACAAGAGAGCTATGTTGTGACAAAGAGCGCAGGCAGGCGGGGAAATATTAGCAGCTTTGGATGGGGGAAGCCACGTTCGGGCATGCGCAGTGGAAGGATTTTTGAGTCGGGTAGAGCAATAACTAGTTATCTAATGACTAGTGTCGAAAATCCTGTCATCGTTGCGTTCGAAGTTTAGGACTTGCCGCTCAGAAGCACTGCAGTAACATCAGTTGACGCTCTGAGCCACCAACGCCTGTACGTTTATGATGGGTACGGAAATTATTTTTTTCCCTAGGGCCTTTTCCAGCCGACATGTCCGACAGCCGGTCATCTTTTACGTTCCGGTGGGACGCTTATTCGTCCATGCACTATATTTAGACACCAACATACTTACAGACTCCTCTGATCTGGGGTCAGAAGAACGCGAGGACCTCCGCAACAATACATACATAAGAGACAAGGGGCAAACAACCACACCCCAGGCGGGACTCGAACCCGCGACCCTACGGACCAAAGTGCTGAGTCGATACCTGTTCTAAACCACCTCGATCATGCAGGTCGGCTGGAAATTATCTTGAGTGTATTACTCAACAATTAACCCAATGGTTAATGAGATCTTTTCCTCGCGGCGGCGTCTGTGCGAAGGGCGTCTGCGCCGCGTCGGTTGAGGCCCGCAGCGCCGCCTGGGCCAGCGCAGCGCCGCGCCGGGCAGGGCGTCGCGACGAATCGCCGAGAGCAGCCGCAGCGGGGCGGGGAGCCGAGGGGAGCGACGGCGCGGGGAGGGGAGTGTCGGGGCGGGCGGGTTATGGAGCGGGGAGGAGAGAGGCGGAAGAGGCGGGGCGGGATGAGGCGGGGAGAGACGGGGCGGGAAGGGGAGAGGCGGGGAGGCGAGGAGGGGAGGGAAGAGGCGGGGCGGGGAGGACGGGCGGGTGGTGCGCACGGGGAGGGCAGAGTGTGCAGGGCGTCGCGGGCGTCGCGAGCGGCGCGGGCGGGGCGGGCGGGGCGGGCGGGGGGTTATGGAGCGGGGAGGAGAGAGGCGGAAGAGGCGGGGCGGGGAGAGACGGGGCGGGAAGGAGAGAGGCGGGGCGGGGCGGGGTGTGGAGGGCGGGGAGGCGAGGAGGGGAGGGGAGAGGCGGGGCGGGGAGGACGGGCGGGTGGTGCGCACGGGGAGGGCGGAGTGTGCAGGGCGTCGCGGGCGTCGCGAGCGGCGCGGGCGGGGCGGGCGGGGCGGGCAGGGAGCGGTAACGAGACGGATTGGCTTAATTAGGCGCACGCGAGCCCCTTTGTTCGGGGCGCGGCCGCACACAATGCCGGGCGGCATCTCCGGCTGCTCCCTGAATTAGCATCGGTAATACAGCCTCTCTCCCCGCCCCCCCGCCGACGCCAGGCGCCGCGCAGGGCCGCGACGCGTCGTCGCGTCCGCCCTCCCTCTCTCCGCCTCTTCCGGCGCCCCGGGCGGGCGACAATCTGCACAGCCGGCGCGCCCCGCCCGCCGTGCCACGACCAGCGGCTCGCACGGAGGCACTCTGCGCCACGCCCCCGCGCAGGTCGCCCGCGGAGCTCGGCGCCCTGCGGCTGCGGCCGACACCTCTGCCCGGCGACACGTCGCTTCCGGAACGGGGCAGGAAGCGCCTGAGAATCGGCTCGTGAAGGGGCTAGATTGAACGATTCCTATAAAGTCTTACAGTCGACTCTCTTGAGTTCGATATAGGATAGTTCGAATTTTTGTATATTTTGATTAACCCATAAGGTTTCCAGAATGGCGCCCTCCCGATTGATTGATTGATTTATGTATCCGGGCGCGTCAACTGCTATGGTCATTAGTCCCGTTAGTGTAGTGCATGTTTTTTATCGGGAGATGGCGGTGATCTTCCCCCGCTGGATGGCGAGATCCGGCGCCGACCTACCGTCGGCTAGTAGGGTTTCCCCTAACCAGGACTCTCCCACCAGCGGGGCACCGCCCCAGCCTGGACAAGCTCTAAGCTCCCGACCGGTCTCCCGAAATATGTGGTAGCATAGTGCATGTTAGTGTAAGTGGAGAGGATAGGACAAGGAAGAGGAAGGACAGATCGCGCGCGGTCCGTGGCCCGTTTGGTAGGGTACTGCTCCAGCATTCGCCTGGGGTTGATCGGAGAAACCACGGAAAACTACCGATCAGAGCAGCCGGCCGCTAGAATTCTCCTCCAGACAGCAGCTGAATTCGACATAGCTGAGAAGCTAGTGTCGAAAATCCTGCCGCCGTCAGGACTCGAACCTAGGACCTCCCGGTTAGAGGCGCTGCAGTGACATCAGTTGATGCACTGAGCTACCGCTACCGGTCGCCCTCCCGAGAAAAAACACCCTCGAATAAAGTTGCAGAAAGTATTAAACTGTCAATAAATAGACTCGTGTAATTTGTGTATACCACCAGCGCAATTCTTGAGGATGAATTCTGTTTTATGGGTCCACTTACGCAGAAGATAAAATGTTTTTAGAATGGGTCGTGTTGTGGTCTATCCCGAGCCCGTCCGTAGCTGGTACATGCGAGGCAATGAAAGCTTCAGAAAGAGTGGGCATATTGGGAATTGGAAGGGGACAGCCTGCTAATATTAAGAACTTGTTCGGCAGAGTACGCGCCTAGTCACGTGGCTAAGAATACCGACTCTAACATTTGATTTCATAAATAACTATTTCCTTTGCTGGAAATATTATTTTTTAAATTTCTTATTTACGAGTGAGCACTATTGTATCTTTCGTTATCAACATAAAAGCTGTCGTAGACAATGATTACAGTCTCGATATGTGCAAATCGGTTGTAAACTACATACTCTGGTTTATCTCGATCAAGAATTATTTTGAAGAGGTAAAATGCATATGATAGTTCGGACAGAGTATATGCCGCCCCGCTTAATTGGCAACCCACAGGCCGCCACTGCCCTGATGCACACGCAGACGATCTCTCCGATGACTGACTTGTTCTTTCGTTGATAGTCATAGAAGTTTTTGAGAACTCCATCACTGTCCGAACCTCTTTATTATTGCTCTCATTTGTCATAGCTTTCGGTTAGTGCCAATAGGATTTATACTGTCGACACCAAAATAATCTCAAACAAACCGTGTGTAGCGCAGCATATCCCAAGCTGAAATGTGTAGTACAACTTTCAACTCTTAAAGTACTCGTACATGTTGTTCTTATTATTGATAAATATTGGAGAGTAATAAGGTTTTATAATTTCGATGTTAGTAAATATGTTTAATGTATGTTGCTGCCACTTAGAACGGGTTCATAAATTTTCTCAATGTCAGGCAGTTTTCCGAGCTCTTCAGATCACCTGCAAGTGTTTCTTTCATACTCACCATGCCTAAGCGGGGAACGTAGTACATCAGATCAATGCTAAATAGGGAAGTTGAAGTGCTAAGGGAGGTGGAGAGAAGAATTAAGGAGAAGAGGCCCTATTGACAAGGGGAATGGAATGCAGTTCAACTCTTTATCAACGGTCTTTAAAAACAAATTCAATATCATAAAAAATGTAATGTAATGACTGGTTGAAGGTAAGATTCACTCGTCACTGTGTACTTTGATGCATGCCATCATCTATTTCTTGGTTCAACAATGAATTTTTAGTGTCGTTTTTGTTAAAGCATATTTTTGATAATTCTATTTTTTTCCATATCTCTAGGTGTTCGAGTTAAAGAGAGTCGACTGTATATATTGCTTTATGCAACTTACATCAGTGGATGCCATCAACGAAAGCTAGAACTCACTTAAAGTTGAAATTGAAATATAGAGAAAATTAATTAAATGTCAGCAATAACTAAAATTCTTAACTGATTAGATGTACTTCTATTGTATTCTGTACGCTAAGAACCTGTTGATCAACACTTATAACTGAAGTGAGGGCAAACACTATCTTTATTCGTATTAGATTGAAAAAATTGCGTAGCTTGCACGTTGTCCACAGTTGTTGGTCATGTTTTCTTTGCTATTTCATTCCATATTACCTAAATGCATTCTTTTTAAAATGATTACCTTTAATTAATTTTTCTTCGCAAATGGAAAGTAATATTGAAACAAGGTTCTTCTGCAACTGTATTTAAAAATTTGAATGCTGTATCTCAGTATAATTTTTTATATGAAAAAAGAGTTTTCTAATTCTTTATTACAGTACAATTGTTTATGCATGAAGGCCGAAATGGTATGATTTTTGATCGTGTCTTTTTTACCCAACCAGTCCGGTAAAAAGTGTTTGCTGGCTGTCTCAGAAATACCAATATATCGGTCAATTAACAGCACACATACAATGCTTTAAGATGTGTTGACAAAAAAATTCCCTGTACTTCCTGAGAACAAACAAGAGATTGTAGAAAGTGTTTGCTAACTTCTGATGTTTCATATCTATTTAATTCGGGTCATTTCTTTGGTTTTGTAAATGCAATAATGAAAGTAAACAATCTCATTACATTCAGACCTCCCCTTGTTTGCTTTTTTATAATCAAAATATCGACGTTGATGATAGACAATCTTCTATAAGTCGAAATTGGCGATTTTTACTTTTTGATATCAATGATTCAGAATTTGCTTATTCTTTAGTTTGATAAGAATATTTCCAAAGAAAACTAGGAATTGTGATTTTAAAATACATAGTAAAAAACCTTCTATACAACCTTTACAACCTTTGCTATTCTATGATTATAGAATATCTCGTATGTATGTAAAAATCAACCTGGGTGGTTTTCGTAAGGTACATTCAGAACAAAATTACAATAAACAAATATTTACTATAATATAAACTACATAAATAATACAAAAATATTTAATAATATAAATAAATATTAATATAATATATAAATACTATAATATAGAAAGTGAAAAATGCCTAAACTTAGCCAACTGTAAAATTTTGTTTTTCTTCACATAGGTGGTTGTCTATCATCAACGACGATATGTTCAACTTACCGTCACTACTTGAAATTCTACATGAAATTCTCGAGAACGTCATAATCTGAAACACGAAATCCTCGTGTTCATAGGCAATATCCCTTCGTTTGATGGGTAGTTCCCCTTTGCGGCACGTATCTCGGGTGGCCGCTCCCTCTAATTGTGAGGGAAGGACACCGCCCCCCCCCCCCGACTCACCAATCCCTTTCGGAGGAAAGCGAATCCTCTGCGGTGGCGTTCTCCCCTTCCGCAGCAAAGTTCTCGGCTTCCCCTTCGAGACAGTGATTGGCGCCGTCAGCGGGTAACAGGTGTCGGTTTACTCGACGATAGGGGATAATTGAGCCACTACCAGGCAAAGGCGTTTATTGGTCGTGAGAAAATTGAGGCGTTATTTCTAGACGTGTTTAGAACAATGAGACAGCCATATCGTCGACATTGTCATGTTACAAAATTGATATTTGTTAACTTCTGCAGGATGCTAGATAAGAAACATGTTGAATAACGTTCGATGTGTGTTTAGTCACATTATGAAAACCAAAAATTAAAGTACTTTCTTCCTTGTCTGAAGAAATCATGGAGAGTCATCTCTTCATTTTGCGATGACAACAATTCTAATATTGCAGAATCATCACTTATACATTCTGATATTGAAAGCAAACATAAGAAAAAACAGGGAAAACTGAAAACTTGTTCGCCTAATTGGAAGTAACTCAGTAACGAACTAGTGACGCTTTGCTGTAAGATCCAGTGAATATAATTATGTTTTCTTTTGTCTTCGAGACAAAGTGATCCAAGCTTCTGGCCAGTAAATTGTTGTTACAGATTTGCCTCGCCTTATCTGCGTAAGCATATATATTCTTGTCACTAATTTTGAGCTGGGGTTGCTTCGTTAAAGGCAGTGTTTACAAGTTCTGAAGATTCCAAGAACATTTTTCGAATCTATAATATTTTTGGTTTTCGGAAATTCCTCTGTCGTACAGTATTGAAGTACGTACAGTTTGAGGACTAAAAAAACGTAAATGGTGGTAAAAGCCGACAGTCCCTAGGAATAGAAGAGAACGGGGAGGTTTAAATGTAATTGTCAATTATTCCCTACGACAATTCTACCTTCGATGTTAATTAATATCAAATTATTATTTTTAGTTGGTTTTAAAGTCGTACTTTTGCAGTTGCTTTAATAAATAAATGCATGTAAACGCATGGAAACAAAAAAATTCCTCTTTCTTGATCCTTTCTGAATCTAACACATTTTCACAATGTTTTTTGAAAGTTGTTTATTTACTTGAAGTTCTTACTTCTTAATTCTTTGTTGTTTAACTCGATTATATATAACAATTTCTGTTACGTAACTGTTTGAGTAATTCCTGTCAGATTTCAGCTTCAAAACGAATACAAAATGCTCTCCTCTTCCACGAAAGAGCTGCAGGAATTCTAGTGTTTTGTATTGTTAGGTGACATACTGTAACTCTCTTGTTCCAAATTCGTACAGTAGATTCTGAAAACTCATCTTTCTATAGTTGAACTAAAATTTTTGTTTACTTCTGAAATTCAGTTTCTGAGCGCCTGCAAGTGCTGCATGAGCGTGAAATCTGATGTTTCGCATCGGTTTATGAACTTTCCTCGCAAATCGCATTTAAGAACTGCGCGCAGACGTTCGCATTGTTTTTGTTCTTTTCACGCAGACGCTTCCGTCAGTTTCTTCCTCCTTCTTCCGGAGAAAGTGGGAAAGGGAGAGCTGGAGGACACGAAAACTGCGTCGCTCGACCGTACTTCTTTGGAAGAGGATGGAATTTGTCGGGGGAGACGGCATCCAAAGGAAATGGAATCATGGAAATGGAAATCACAGAAGCGGAACTCGAAATCACGTTGCGGACCTCAGCGGTCGTGGAGTGTAGCGTGCGAAGGGGATTGCGAGGGAGGGAGGGAGGAAGGCAAGAAAGAATGCTAGAGGAATTGGAGGGGAGGGGGTAGGCTAGAATTGCGAAGATGATGACGAGAGGAATGATCCATATAGATTGATTGATTGTTAGTGATTCCGGGCGCGTCTACTACTGAGATCATTAGTCCCGTAAGTGTAATGCATGTTTTTTCATCGGGAGGTGGCGGTGATCTTCCCCCGCTAGATCGCGAGATCCGTCGCCGACCTACCATCGCCTAGCGTGGTATTCCCCAACTAGGTATCTTCCACCAGCGGGCCACTGCCCCAGCCGGGACAAGCTCTAAACCCCCGACCGATATCCCGGCATGTACGGCACGTTAGTGTGTGTGTGTGTGTGTGTGTGTGTGTGTGTGTAATGGGTGAGGATAGAAAAATAAAGAGCAAAGAGAGAGATTGCGTGCGGTCCGTGGCCCGTTTGTTAGTGTACTACTCGGGCATTCGTCTGTTGTTGATCGGAGGAACCACAAAAATTACCGATCAGATCAGCCGGTCGCTAGAATTCTCCTCCAGACATTGACTCCTGAATTCGACCTAGCTGACAAGCTAGTATCGAAAATCCTAGAGCCTTCGGAACTCGAACCTAGAACTTCCCGGTCAGAGACACTGTAGTGACATCAGTTGATGCACTGAGACACATCTCCCGGTCGATCCATATAGAAAGTAATAGTACAAAACCGATATGAATATGATATAATTTGCATTAACGAAAGATATAAACGATAAAGACTCCCGAGGAAATGGGAAGAGAAGTGACACTCAACGAAGTAACGAAAATCATGAGGTTATAATAATGTTAATAATGTTCACCGTGTGCACTAGTGGAATGATCGCCAATGGCAAGCGTTGACATTGAATTATGGGGACAATTACAAGAAAGAGAGAGGTCGAAGAAGACAGGAAGTATTTAATTTTGAATTATTAATTAGTCATTGAATTAGAGTAGACTAGAATGTAAATATAAAAAGTAGATATTACAAATAGTTAACCGTTATTCCTGCATTTAACATTTGCAAACCACTTCGCATTCGACTTCATTTAATTATCATACAATACCAATAAATTCTGCAAATAACGATAGGCGTCATGGAACAAAAACATAGCATTTGACTCGGGCAGCAAGGCCGTGCGCTGGCTGACAGGGGACTCCGTGAGAGAGGCGCTTGCGGCTGCGATGAAGATAGGACGACTCGAAGGCGTCTCGTGTAAAGATGTTTTCAAAACATGGATATTTTCTATCAGAAACATCGATAGAAATGAAACATCAATGGTTTGTGTTCTATGTCTTTTTCAGATAGATATATTTTTCCAGAAACATTCAAGTTTAAAAAAAAAAGTTTATGTTATCTTTCTCGATAATTTTGTACGTGGTAATATGCTAAACCTCATTTTGAAAAAGCTTAAAAGAGCTTAAAAAGCCTTAAACTAATGTTTACGTATTATAAACTAATTACGTATTATGTACTAACACTTATGTATATTAGTCAATGGGAGACGGTGAGGTAGACGATGAGGCAGACGATGAGAGTGTCTGTGAGGGGCGTCGGTGACGGCGTAGGTAGGGGCGTCGGCGAGGGCGACAGCGAGGACGACAGGGAGGGTGACAGGGAGAGCGACAGTGAGGACGACAGGGAGGGCGACAGGGAGGACGACAGGGAGGGCGACAGGGAGGACGACAGGGAGGACGACAGGGAGGACGACAGGGAGGGCGACAGGGAGGACGACAGGGATGATGCGAGCGAGGGCGTGAGCGAGGGCGTGAGCGAGGGCGTGAGCGCGGGCGTGAGCGAGGGCGTGAGCGAGGGCGTGAGCGCGGGCGTGAGCGAGGGCGTGAGCGAGGGCGTGAGCGAGGACGTGAGCGAGGGCGTGAGCGAGGGCGTGAGCGAGGGCGTGAGCGAGGGCGTAAGCGAGGGCGTGAGCGAGGGCGTCAGCGAGAGCGACAGGGAGGGCAGCGGTGAGGGCCGCAGCCTGCCGCCCGCTCGCCTGACGAAAGCTTCCCCTCGTTGGCCGCCTGCGTCGCCCTCGTCGCCTCCCGAAGCTCGTTCCGCCAAGTGTTTCAATATTCCCCGATGTTTCCGCTCCGTCGCATCGGACCGCGCCAGTTAACTTCCCCGCCGGCGTCCGTCGTCCCCAAGCAGGCGCCCAGACGCGAATTTCTTTGTCTTTCCATTCCACCATTTTTTCGCACCCTTCCGAACTCTGCCCAGGAGAGGAATATTTTTATGACAGTCGGACGAAGAAGTGATGTGGCCACTGCCGTTCTTTTTGGACTTTGCCGAAGGCATCTGGGAGAGATGTCTATTGTTCTCAATTGTATTATTTGTGCTGATTGCTACCATCTATGTACACATTAATAAACAGTAGCTCTACTACGGCACATTCATTAAATTTATGTTTTTGTTTGTTATTCTTGAATAAATTGAAATGCATTTCGACGTGGTCAATGCCTAATGTTCATACATCATTACTTTTAAGTTTTATTTCTCATAATTTTCCGTTCATGCTCCAAAAGGTCATTTAACATTCTTTGTAGTTCACTTTCTCTCCGAAAGATACATTGATTGAGTCAATTTAGGTAAGAAAACACTCCAATGTGTTGTGCAAAATCAAAATCTCTGATGTTCCTTGGCTGAGAAACGCCTTAACTCTATACTCTAATTTAAAGACAGCTGCTCTTCAAGGTCACAAGATGGAAGGAGAGGGGAACACTGCCATCCAATCGGAAGCTTCATTAGGTTTTAAAGTTTTGGTATTGGAGCTTCCGATTGAATAAAAATGTCCCCCTCTCCTTCCAGCTCGTGACCGTGAATTGCAGCTATGTTTAAACCGGAGTACACAAGTTGGTCGTCGAAGTCTGTTAGTCCGGACGCTTGTGCTAATAGCTAATCAATTAAGTGGCATATTTCTAAAAATTACGGGAAAATGTCTTTATTCTGATTCAAACAAAGAAAAACTTGAGTTGGTTAATTGATGAAACTAGGCAGCGATTAACGAAAGATCTGCATCGAATTGGAGCGCGACAAAGTTCTATGAATGTTTGCTGTGATTTCAGAAACTGCAACACGTGTTCCAGGCTACGCAATTGACGAGTTACAAGACTATCGGTGACAATTCGCATCTCGAATTTTGAGGAAAAATTTTCCAATAATATACAGCTATGACGAAATTTAAAAAAATTGCAAAACACTTTTACCAGCATCCGTACCTCCGAGGTTGAAACGGCGTTTGCGAATCTGAAACAAAAAACGGAATTATTTATGGTAATTCGGAGAGAAACATACTGATTGTGACTTTTAACGCTTGAAATGATTACTCTTGAATTAAGTATATCTTCGTGCGGTTCCATGAATTTTTTCCTTTCATATTTTCCCTTTCCTGTTTTATCATCTAATTTTCCTGAAATATTTATTCTACAACTCTTAATATCACAATTGACACAAAAACCATTGCATCCAATCCAGCTGACAATGAAACTCAATTAGCCTCCACTTAGGCACTCGCTGTTAGCCAAAAAAAGAGGCAGCCTGTAAACATATTTCGACGTGGACTTTGTCCGATTTTCCTACCGCTACCATCTACATTTACGCATCGCTACCCCGCTCACTTTTCGTATCTCGGGCCTCTCATCCTACGGACCACTACTATCCGCGTGTGCCCAGAACTAGTGAGCAGTCCCTCTTCGACGGGCAAACGTGCCCCAACTGCCCCTCATCTCCGCGCGAGAGGTGCGCCCGGTGGCGTTAGCTGCGCCATTGGGCAATGAAATTCCGCCCCCGCCACGCCCTCCACGCCCCCGCACGGGCACGCTCTGGAATTCGGTTTTGTGTATGTTTGGGAAGCGGGCCCCGGGGGGAGAGGGGAGCGTGGCGGTAGCCTTTCTGTGATGGAAACGTCGCTGTGATGTGGTCGCGTTCGCTCTCGCTTCGCCGAAGCCGGGGGACACAATTTGAACCCACTCGTCCTCGCACCAGCGTCCTCATGCGCCAGCCCTCGATAGGCCGCGCTCGGCGCCGCGCCGGGCCGCCCGGGCTCGGCCCTTCGCCCTTTCGACCCTTATCGAATGGGTTAGGTCGGCCCGGCTTTGAAGTCGCGCGCTACTCGTCTTTCGCAGAAATTAACTTTTTATGCTGCTGTGGACACGCATTTTTACGTTGCTCCTTTCATTCTGTTCTTTTTCGTTTTTTTTGCTCTACTCTTCTCGCTTTCGAAATCTGCCACCATCGAATGTAATGTCAGAGAAGCGGATATATACGCGCTTGTTTTTATGCTTTTTCTGAAAACACGGAACACTAGATTTCATCTCAGCCTGATTTCTTTAAACGTATATTTACGATCTAATTTCAAGATTATGTTTATTCTCAATTATACAATATCATTTAAAAAGTCCATTAACGAAATTCGTGGTACATTCGCTTTGGGAAAATGTACGCAGATGTTTTTTAATGCGCCAAATGATCAGCCTTTTTTCCTTTTTACGCGAAACAAGATTAACCGTTTATTTCAGACAAAAAGTACTACAACATGTACTTCGCAATATGTTAAATATTACTTAAATAGATGAATCTAAAATGTTGAGGGAATTATTGCTGAAAATATTCTGGCTTCTGGTCTGAAGGTTTCTTATTGTTTCACTTTTCTGTTATCAATTCATGGTGGGCGTTCTGACTAACTGGCGATGCTTCTTTTACTGTCTTTCAGGCGGTCTGTCTTGTAAAAGTTTAATAATACGAGATTCTGATTCAGCCAGAATTAACATATCCCTGCGATTATTTAGAGCGGGAAGTTCAAGGGTTCGAAATCCTATGGAGACGGATTTTTGACATTAGCTTGGGTTGTATTCAGCCGCTATGTGGATGAGAATTCTCGCGGCCGCCTGCTCTACTTGGTAGTTTCCCGTTCAAATCCAGACAAATGTCGGAGCAGTATCCTAACAAACGGGCCACGGAAGGCGCGCGATTATTCTTTCCCCTTCCACAACCTTACTCATTCCCTCACATGTGCACACTTGCATGCAATGCATTTGCCACATATGTCGGGAACACAGTCTTAAGCCTAGAGCTTGTCCCGTCTGTGGCGGCGCTCCTATGGGGATGATACCTGATGGGGAAATCCACTACAAGCCCATGTATAGGCCGGCGCCGGATCTCACCATCCATCAGGGAAGTAATTACTGCCACCTCCCGAGTTACAACATTCACTGAACTAGCGGGACTAGTAAACAAAGTATCTGTCGTGCCCGGAAACGTCAATCAATTAAGGAGGATTTGATCTTGCGATCTTTTTACAATGTGTAAAATTATTCGAAAGATTTATTATCAACAACTTTATCGATCGTATAATTTATATTGCTGCAAGGTAGCTGTCTATATTGATTCTGCGTGATTTTCTTCCATTCATCTTAACCCTCCCTCACGCCATTTTCCGCGCATGTTCATTTTGTTCATCCCCCAACGTTATTCTGAAAAGAATTGAAAAAGGGTTTGATATGGATGTACATTTGTAGTATAGATAGAACTGTCGCATTTTTCTAGATCAAACATGTGGACATGTTCCGTTCATTACTTAGCATAATAATAATAATAATAATAATAATAATAATAATAATAATAATAATAATAATAATAATAATAATAATAATAATAATAATAATAATTCAGTTTTATGGCTTTAGCTTCCATGTCATCTTACAATATAAACATACTATGAGGTATCCTTCTACGTGTAATGAGCTTGATCTGTTGTTTTTAATGATTTGAAATATATGAGTTATTGGTTAATTGAGTAGTCTGATTGATGTAAATATAATTTTCTCTGAGATTAATCCTTCGTGACGATAGTAACAGGTATGAAATTATACCTGCCTCTGGGTAATTAGACTACGTGCTTTAGCAATTTCAGGACAACATTATGTAAAATTGTTCCGGTATTTTGAATTATAAATCTCACTTTCTCTTATTTGCATTTTAAACTCTTTTCGCAATGACTTGTCATATTTCAAGTGAGATTGACATTAGTAATTGTATTCTGTACTTTTGTTTTTGGAGCTCACAGAGAAACTGAATATTATACAGGCACCCACTAATGGTTAGCGTAAAAAGGATTATATTACGAAAGTACATTAAACATCGTCCGATATCAAGCCTCGAATCTGCGAACAGTCACCACACGATCTTACGCAACTAAAAGCGACTCTTCCGTAATGCACGTCACAGGGGAGTCCAAATCAATGGTGTCGGATCTCTACGATTTTGGTTGGTTGGTTGGCTGGTTAGTGATTCCGGGCGCATTAACAGCTTAGGTCATTAGCTCCGTAAGTGTTGTGCATTTTTTCCTCGGGAGATGGCGATGATTTTCCTCGGGATGGCGAGATCCGGCGCCGACCTACTGTCGGCTAGCGTGGTTTCCTCCTAACCAGGACTCTCCTACAAGCGGGACACCGCCCCAGTCGGGACAAGATCCCGATAGGGCTCCCGGAATAGGTGATAGTGAAGTGAATGTTAGTGTAAGTGTGTGTACAGGGAGAGGATAGGGCAAAGAAAAGATCGCGCGCGGCCCGTGGCCAGTTTATTAGGGTACTGCTCCGGCATTCGCCTGGTGTTGATCCGATAAACCACGGAAAACTACAGATGAGAGCAGCCGGCCACTAGAATTCTCCTCCAGACAGCGACTGAATTCGACCTAGCTGAAAAGCTAGTGTCGAAAATCCTGCCACCTTCGGGACTCGAACCTAGGGCCTCCCGGTTAGAGTGTTAGTGTCATCACTTCATGCACTGAGCCACCGCTCTCGGTCGTATCTCTTCCCTCTTGTTACTGCGAGCCCTCCAGGGCATTGACCACTCTCAGAGGCGGCGGCGGCGGCGGCAGCGGCGCCCTGCAGAGGTACGCAGGCAGCCCCAAGGCGAGCGCGGGGGCGTCTCCCGCCTCCTTGGCGGGCCGCGCCGCGCCGCGCCGCGCCGGCCGCTCTTTGCGACGGAGGACCTCCCACCGGCGCGGCGCGAGGAACAAGCCATCACGCGCCTCCTTTTGATGTCTGGGGCTGCTCCCACTTCGCCCGGCCTGGCTCTTTCCTCCGCCTTGGGCTCGTCTCGCGACGGGCCCTCTCAGCCCCTGTTAGTGCTGCCTTTTCCGCGCGCTCGACGCTCCGCCTCGCCCGCCTCGCCTCGCCGCTCCGCGCCACCCGCGTCGCCGCCCGCGTTCGGTTTTTCCTCTCTGCCCCGCACCACGGCCGCGCCCGCTTTTGTGTAAATGTTTTTTTGAAATTTTCTTGCTGCGCTCAGCTTGTTTTCATTATGATACGCCGCCGCTGCCAGTGCCGCTGCTGTTGCCAGCGCCTTTTCCTCGGACTGCCAATGCACTTTGCATTTGCTCCGGACATTTGCTTTGAAGTTATCCGCCGGCGCGGGCGAGAGGTGGCGGCGGGCGGCGGGGGAGGGAGGGGAAAGGCATCGGGGGAGCGGGTCGGGGGGCCGGATCGCGGGAGGGGCGCGAGAGTTCGGGTTTGGCCGCGCTGTCAAATTACTTCGTGTTTCTGCCTCACAAAAAGTACGCGAGAGCTCTATCGCGAGTCGACGGAAAGGCCTCGGCCGGGCCGTCCCGTCCCGTCTCGTCCCGTTCCGTCTCGCCGTGCCAGCGCCCACCTCCTTGCGCCTTCTTCGTCAGCAGAAAGTGGCAGCTTCGATCTCGGGCAGCGGCGATGGGCTGGCGAACGGCAGTGACCGCCTCCGCCGCCAGAGTCGCTCCCGGCGCGGCGTCGGCGCCGTGTCTGTCCGGCGAGCCCTCCGAGTGATGGGCCCGCATCTCCCGGATGTCTTCCCTTCTCGAGATGTGCCAGGGAACGAAGGGCGTTCTTCGAGTGTGGGGCGACCTAATGGGAACATTACGTGCCGATTGGGAAAGGGGTCAATGTTAAGGGGAAAATGGCTACGGGAAAGGGAGTTGGATGGAAAGGTGAAAAGAAAAGAAGAAAAAAATGTGAAGGAGAAAGTAAACTGTAAGAAAGGGTCATTAAAGCATCATCTAATATGAAAGGAACCAAAACAAATGCTTTTGAGCTAGATTTTTACATTCTTGTTTACGTATGTATATACGGAGTAATATACGTAGTATTGAGACAGTGATGAAATGCTGCGGAAAATCGATTTCGAGATTTCAACGGTAATACATGTTTTGGCACCCACTGATACAGAAAAAGTGTTTTTTTTAATATGTTTGTTCGTCCATTCATCTGTCCGTCCGTCTGCGTGAAGCTGTGTCTGTCGTCTTTGATCAACACTAGCAATTAAACTATACGTGTGATTTTTTTCCCAACTGAATACTCCCTTTTCGATCTGTTCTCTCTCAAATCTCTAAGATTTTGAATAACATTCTTGAGATTTGGGTGTACTTTACAGGAAGACTGAAAGATTTTCAAATATTTTTCAAAATTTACTCCATTTTTTCTGGAAAACTTCTTGTAACAATAGAGTAAAATACACTTATAAAGGAGACATAAGTCCTATTTTTACTGTTAACTCAAAATTTACGAAAATTGCAAAATTTTGAAAATTTTTCGGGTCTTCCAAGATCAACAAAATTGATGATATAGATTTTATCTTCAAACGAAATTTGTTTTTTCATTAAGACCATGAACATTTAATTGCCATTTAACATTTAACAAACATTTTAGTAATTTTTGCGCAATATTGAGTGAAAAATGTGCATACAAAATATCAAAGAACAAAAGTTTCACTAAAACTGCTACAAATGTTTTCTTTTAACTTTTGGTAGGGATAGTACTCAAAGTACTGTATAAGTATACTGAAGTAATTCGCCATTTTTTCTCACCTTGCAAAGTAAAGTTATGTAATCGTACGCCGGAAAACGACACATTTTTTAAAATATCTTTCATGTCGTTAATATGAACATTTCTAGCGATTTGTGTACATTATCGCATGTATGAGTTGAAGTTCTTCAAATGACGTCCAATGAAGTGTTCGGAAACTCAAAAGTTTTCTGTGAGAAAGAACTTCATATTTCGAATTTACAGTAACGCTTAAAGGACATTTTCTTAAAAACGGATCCATATTTTTCAACGAAAATTTCCATATGGGATGAGGTGTTACTTCTCTATAATATTCTTAAAATAATATTTCAGTTTTACTATGAAGAAACTGTAAAATAGAAGAAATTAAAAAAAATAAGTATTTTGAGCGACGATAGATGGCAGGTGGCAAGAGGATGGGGCAAAACCGAAAAACTAGCCAGACCAAAGAAATTAGAAAACTATCTCTTCCGAGAAAGTCTGTACCATGTTGTAGCACCACTAGTTGAGAGTTATCTGTTTTGGTATTAAGGTATTTCGAAAAACCTTTAAATATTCACTTTGCAAGTTTTGAAACCTCTGTTTATCATGTTAAGACTTTGAAATATACGTAGCTGTGCAGTTAAAACATTCAATTCTGCATTTTCAGAGGTTTCATCCCATGGGGAAAATGTGGACGAGTGTTAGCACTCTCGAGGGCAAGCTCGCTTCTTGTCCTTCTAGTCATGCTTGGGATACCGATTGACAAGATTGGAAATCTTCGAGCTTTGTTATCGCGTCACTGTTCTCTTTTGTGGCGACGACCCACTTTTCCGTTTCTTTCCACCAGAACGCTTCCAGATTTTTTCTTCAGTCTTTCCTCGGCTGCGAATCTGCGGTCGCCAATCTCGTAATCGGATTTCAGAATCTTCTTTGCGGTTCGTCGAAAAACAACATAAGGCATTTTACCAATTTGGTATCGAATATTTAAAATATTACCGCTAATATTGTTTACATTGTTTAATCGATTCGCTGGTGTGTCGATATTTGGAATATTGAATTTGACTTTGAAGTTAAGTTTTATTTCCGAGTGTAGAACTCGGAATACTGAAAGTTATGATACATGCAGGATAAGTGTGGATATTTTAAAAGAATGTGGTGTAATGATGCAGGATAATTTTACAGAAAAAATATTTTTTACCATTTTGTCCACATTTGTAACAAAAACGTTTTTTGTTTCTCCTACACGAAGAATATTACTTTATCGTTAATGCGGAATCGTTAAAATACTACTTTGGTCCTTAGTACCGAAAAAATGTTATTTTGCAAAATGTCTGTCTGATGGCCTGTATTCTATGAAAAAATTTAGCGCTTAAACTGCTCATAAAATTTTCACCAAAATTGATATTCCACAGTCGATCTAGTTGTGTGGCGTTCCCGCGAAATTTAAACATATTTTAATTTTGGGAGCTTCACATGAATCTCGTACATTTTCCAAATTTTATAAATGCATTTTATTCTTTCATTTTTTCTCCAATGTGATGGAAGCGCTCACCGTATTTATCGTTCACAGCAGCACCCACCACCTGCCCCTTAGCTGTCTATGAGGATCCGTAGAAACTTCTACAAGGTTTTTTGAAACTTTCAGCTTCTAAATGTCTAAAAAAACATTCTATGTATTCTATTCTTTGTAAGGGTTTCCATTCTAATTTCTGCTTGTTACTTAATACTACTTCAACTTCGGGGTCGATAAATAGTTTTTTTATTTAAGTACTTATGAAAAAACTGCTTCAAAATTTTCGAAACATCCTGAAAAATATTTGTCGCAAGAGAATGGAGAATCCTAGCCCCATGACTAGCCTCACTTGGACACGTAATGGTTGGAGAAAAATTGTGCTTGGCATTTTCAAAGATCCAGGATCCAAATTTTGAATTCCATGTGTTTATGACTGTTTTTGAGGTCCCTTTTTACTACCAAACTGGATGTTCCTGGAGCTGTTATCTTATTAGGGATAGGGAATAATAAACTCAGTGAATTTTTTATTGATACTACAAAATGTTGTTTTTACAGAAATATATAAATAATTAAACTGTTGCACCCTAGATGTTCAGTCTTGAAGTTCTGCCTTGCATTTAGAAAATTCTAGATCTATGACACACACACACACACACACACACACACACACACACACACACACACACACACACACACTCACAAACACACAAACACACACACAAACACACACACACACACACACACACACACATATATATATATATATATATATATATATATATATATATATATCACCTTGTGTGATCTTATGATTGCAAAAGAAGTCTGATTGGAATGTAGTATGAATCTCTGGAAGTTGATTTCTGGTTTATATATTGTTTATTTATTTATTTATTTATTTATTTATTTAATTACTTACTTACTTACTTATTTAGTTAGTTATCGTCTAAAACAGAATTATGTAAGACGCACATTGGGGGGAAATGCATTCTGTGCTCGATTGCTTGACTTCTAGGATCCTCCTATAACTGATACAAAGTTGAATTACGAAAGCAAACGTAGAAACAAGCGTTTTTGGGACGAATTGATAAGAAAATATTCGTTGCCTTGTAATACATTGATGAGCCACAAAAATTGGTATATCCATGTGTATTTAAGTAAAGAGATCTGGAACCAGTCAGAATACGGCGCTCCGGTTGGCAACGACTTTACTTGTATAAGACAACAAGAGTCTGGTACAGTTTTTAGATCGGTTACTGCTGCTACAATGGCAGGTTATCACTATTTTAGTAAGTGAGTTTGAACGTGGTTTTATAGTCGGCGCCAGAGAGTTGGGGCATTGCATCTCCGAGGTCGCGATGAAATTCGGATTTTCCCGTACGACCATTTGACGAGTGTGCCGTAAATATCGAAATTCGGTAAAATATCAAACCTCCCGCGTCACTCCTGCCGCAAAAGATCGTGCAAGAAAGGGACCGACGAAAACTGAGGATAATAATTACACGTGACAGAAGTGCAACCCTTCCGCAAATTGCTGCTGATTTCAATGCTGGGCCATCAACAAGTGTCAGCATGCGAACTATTCAACGAGACATCGATATGGGGTTTCGGAGCCGAAGGCCCACTCGTGTTCCCTTGATGACTGCTCGACACAAAGCTTTATGCCTCGCTTGGGCCCGTCCACGCTTACATTGGACTGTTGATGACTGGAAGCACGTTACCTGGTCTGACGAGTCTCGTTTCACATTGTTTTGAGCGGATGGACGCGTTCGAGTATGGCAACAACCTCATGAATCAATGAACCCTCCATGTCATGTGGGGACTGTTCAAGCTATTGGAGGCTCTGCGATGGCACGGAACATGTGCAGTTGGAGTGAAATGAGACCCATGATACGTCTAGTTACGACTTTGACAGGTAACACGTACGTAAGCATCCTGTCTGATCACCTGCATCCATTCATGTCCATTGTGCATCCCGACGGATTTGGGCAATTCCAACAGGGCAATGCGGCAGCCTACACGTCCAGAATTGCTACAGAGTGGCTCCAGGTACCTCTTCTGAATTTAAATACTTCACTGGTCACCATAATTCCCAGTCATGAACATTGTAGAACATATCTGGGATGCCTTCCAACGTACTGTTCAAAAGAGATCTCCACTCCCTCGTACTCTTACGAGAAGCCTTGCAGGATTCATGGCGTCAATGACCTCCAGCACCTCTTCAAACATTAGTCGAATCCATGCCACGTCGTATTTCGGCACTTCTGTTTACTTGCGGGTCCCTACACGATATTAGGCAGATGTACCAGTTTTCTTGCTCTTCAGTGTAAAAATTATTTGCAAAGGCAAATGAGCTACAGATTTGGAATGTTCTCCCAATTCCAGGAAGCCCATTTCTGCACGGGAGCGACGTTTCCCGTCGTTCGCACGGGAGCGACGTTCCCGAAATGGGCTTCCTGCCGCGGGGACGTTTCCCTTCCGGTGTGCGCCGCCCTCGGGGCTCGAGCGCGTGCGTCATCGCGGCTAAGGCCCTGAGTTAGTGGTGCCGCTTGCACTCGCGCCCGCGCGGCCGCCGCCGCCGCCGCCAGCGCCGTATTTCTGGAGTCCGGAACAGGCGATCAATGCTCGAGCGCGGTTTTTATCGAGAGCGAAATTACGAGGGCAGTACACGCCGAACGGGAGCGGTCCGGATGGGGCGGGAGCGGGGCGGGGGACGGATCGGGGGGGCAGGAAGGGGGGCGAGGCGGTGGTGGAGCAGTGGCGGGGCGGTGGCGGGGAAATGGCGGGGCGATGGCAGGGCGGTGGCGGGGCGGTGGCGGGGAGGTGGCGGGGCGGTGGCGGGGCGGTGGCGGGGCGGTGGCGGGGAAGTGGCGGGGAGATGATGAAGCGGGGGCGGGTCGGGGGAGGGGCGGGGACGGGGCGTGCGCGGGACGTGGGCGGTGCGTGGGCGGGGCGAGGGCGGGGTGGGGCGGAGTCAGGGGAGGCGAGGGCGGGTCGGGGACAGGGGAGGCATGGCGTGGCGGGGCCTGGCGGAACTGGGCGGGGCGGGGTGAGTGCCGGCGAGATGCGGGGTAAGGAGGCGTGGCCAGGGGAGGGTGGCGGAGCCCAGCTGAGCCGCGAACCGCTCGCCCGCGCACCCCTTCGACAAAGAGGCGTATATTTAACGGAATCGATAGGGTGGGAGGAGTTTGAGGAAATCCGTTCCGGAGTAACGTACTTGAGGGTGAATGCCACATCATCTCTCACGGGCCTCTTGGAAGCATAGATTAGACTTATCACAGCAAATCGTAATCATGTTAAGTAAGTTAAAGCTGATATTTAATGTTATAGAAATATTAAACATGCGATAAGAATAGTAAATTAATTTAATTTTAAAACAATAAAACTCAATATACCATGAAAAATATTGATGATTCCAGACACGCCAATTGCTAAAGCCATTAGTCCCGTAAGTGTATACTGCGCGTTTTTTCATCGAGTGGTGACGGTGATCTTCCCCCACTGGATGTCGAGTTATGGCGCCGACCTTCCCGTCTGCTAGCGAGGTTTTCTCCAACCAGGTATCTCCCACCAGAGAGACTCCGCTTCAACCAAAAAAAAAGCTTGAAGCTCCAAAACGACATTCATGATAGTTAACTGTATGTACGGGTAAGAGTCTGTAAATAAGGGTGAGGATAGGATAAGAAAGAGGAAGGAAAGGTCGCACGCGGTTCGCGGCCATTAGGGTACTATTCCGGCATTCGCTTGGTAACCAAGGAAAACTACCGATCAGAGTAGACGGCCGCTACAATTCTCCTCCAGACAGTGACTGAATTTGACCTAGCTATCTATCTAATATTGAAAATCCCGCGACCGTCGGGACTCGAACTTACGACCACCCGGTCAGAGGCACTGTAGTGACATCAGTTGATGCCCAGAGCCACCTTTCCCGGCACGGAAAAGAAATTTAAGTTAAGAGCAGTTGTAAACGTTATTGCATTTATGAACACAAGTACTTCAAATGATTTCCTAGCAGTTCATCATAAACTCAAAACTTTTCTGTGTAAATTAGCTCAAAATCGTGCATTTTCAAAAATGCTCAAGTGAAATTTTCTCTTGAACGGCTGCAAATTTTTCAATTAAAATATTCACATAAAACCATGTTTTCTCTACTGTAATATTCTTAAGGACATATTTCAATTGCTCCTTTAGGGGAACGAAATTTGAGAAAAAGTGAGAAAATGTTTTAATGCCCATAAGTTAAAGTTGGAAAAAGGGTGCGGCAATTCCGAAAAGCTAACCTAGACTAATGAGATTAGAAAACTAACTCGTGCGAGAAAGTCTCTGGCATTCTGAAGCACCCCCCCCCAATTTTGACGATCCTTTCTTGTTCTGAAAAGACTGTCTGCTCGAGCATTCAGAAGCATTTCAATTGAAATAAGTTATTAATGACAGTGACTTGACGACGAAAGCCTCAACTTATTTATTCTTATACTCAAAAGGTCATGTATAGTGTCAGGTAAAAATGTTAAATTTTTTCAATATCAACACTTTTTTCTATAGAAACTGTCCTCTGTGTTGAATTTTATCGCGATTACATTTTATCACGATTGAAATACTATTTCTTTTATGAGTTTAGCAGACCGAACTATTAATTCTGGTCTTCTGGTACATCATTTAAATTTAGGAGTGCTAATCAGCATTGTCAGAAACAACCTTTATCTCGTAATTTGCTGCAGAAAATTCTTCCCGAATTTAACCTCGTCTACCTTTAATAACAGAATTTCAAAATATTCGACCGATATATGGTAGGCTTTTAGTCACCAAAGAGACATCTGTTATGGACGTAGCAAAGGGCAGCGTAATTGAGTTTGGTCCACCCAAGAACGAGCCTGGAGGTAACATTAACAAAAGGCCATAATCTCTACCTAAAGAGGCACTCGATCTCTACGTTTCGCCCCCTCGATTCATTCCCTCTCATGCCTCTATCGTGCTCTCTCCCTCCCGCGCACAATGTACCGCTTCAGGCCGTGGGCCTAAAATGATTGAACCTAAAATGCCCTGAGCAACGAAAAATGCTTGGACGAGGATGAGGTTATTGGGGAGGTGGAAACGTAACTTTGAGAGGGAGCTGGGACGTTTTTCAGAGCCGGGCGTATCCCTATTGGCGCTCAGCCACGGAAAGTGGCAGGAGGTTATCTGTGAGAGTAATGGGGGCTGCGGCAAGGGCATTCTTTGTGTAGAGGCGATCGTCTCAAAGTTGAAACGAACGACCTGGTTTCTTCGTTCGTTTCTCGCGAGACGAAACACTGATTTCTCTTTGCTACTATGCATCTATACTGGGAGACGTAGAAAGTTGAAGCATTTACGTCTGGATTTCTTTTTTTCATTTGTGAAACAAAACAAGTATGCAGAACGACGTTTTCTGCATACAACAACAATATTAAGCCAAATGCTGAATTGAATGTGAATTTCTTTCTTTAGTGTTTATAAGGAGTGGCGAAATATACCGGTGTCGTAAATCATCGACATCTGCCATTCCATTGGGCGTTTTATATCTCGCGTAAATTGTTAAATAGAAGAAACATTGATGATGATGTTGTGGAAGTTTTACTCATCGTACCTACGTGTGCTTATGTCTTATACATTGTGTATCCGTTTTTAATTGTTTTAGTGCTAGAAAAAACGTGCTCTTAGGATATTGATTAAAGTCATGATAATAACAAAATTTTTAATACCAATTTTCCGCTGTGTACGGGTTGGCGCTACAGTTCTGTAGGTACCAAAAAATAAAATTTTAGTCTAGAACTTTCTCAGATAATGCTTTTATAATAATAATAATAATAATAATAATAATAATAATAATAATAATATAAATGAGTGTATCTTCTAAATATGTTATTTCTTCATAACCATAGTTTCTCTCATCCATAACATTTACGTAATAACAACTATAATATCAGAAATAATAATAATAATAATAATAATAATAATAATAATAATAATGATAATAGATAAACAAGCTCTAGGGGATACGTAAAAAATTAAGGGAGATGTGACTCATTAAGGTAGCACGTAAGGAGAATATCATTTAGTTGGGAAACGCTTGTGTCATCAAAAGAGAAGAAATGCCAAGAACTTCGAATAAGTAGTACGGGAAGACGTTCCACGAACAATGCGCACGGAGCATCAAATGGGAATGCGGACGTCTCTCTCGCTCAAGGATAGCTGCGGGATGGCTCCCTTAAGAAAAAGATCAAAGCTCTGGTCTTTGTAGTCTCTAAAAATAACTAAGACCATTTAAGAGAAAAAATGTAGAACTCGGCAAAAGCAAACTGAGTCAACAGCAGGTGTAAATGGAACTCAGAAGGCGTCGAACCGTAATGATTTCTGAAAATGATGGTAGATTCTGTCTTGGAGGTTAATGGTGCCGATAATTGGTAAGTGTACCATTCGAACTCCGATACGGTAGCGGTAGAGGAAAATTAATACTATTTCTACCAGCGAACATGAAGATTGAATACCACATACTTAAGATACGAAACAATTCCATGAATCTTGCCAAATTTTTAATTGCGTTTGTGAAGTATTAACAGATCATATTATAGAACATACATTATAAAAGATTTTGTCACGTCATCATTTGTGTTACCACAGCGGAGGAGTGGAGATTTAACAGACGACTGTGAGCTTAGTTCGCAAAACCTTTCGCCTTTTATCATTTGCCGTTTTTACTTGCGCGTACAGCGGGTATCTGATGTGCAGTATTTCGTCGCATTAAATTTCGTGAAATTAAAAAATAGTCGTATGAAAACGTATTTGGACTCTCACCTCTAAAATTACTAGATTTCCTGGACAGCAAAAGTATGGAAAGTAAAATAACGGCCACGGCTAGTGTGAAAAGCTTCACATTTATGGCCTGGGTTGCGAAATTTCTCTACCGAGGCCGTAAAAGAAGGCTCACGTAATACCGACAAAGCACGCAAATAATAAATTAAACTAAATATTAGTACCGCTAGGAACTGAAAAAACGTCTGTTGCAACTATCGGGTGCGACTGCGCCTCTGCAGTTCGTTGAAGTTGCCCATACATTTAAACAACTCTCCGGAGTTGTTTAAATGTATGGGCAACTTCACCCGCATTTTGTTTCAATTTGCGATCTTCTGATTGCCATACGAGGGTTGATGTATTATGAAATAAAATGCAAACTAAGCACTAAGAAAAAATCTAAAACTCCCAACAATATCCAAGTACGCAATAATTTTGCCAGTTGCTGTTTACGTTTCAGTAAAAATAAGAACATGGGTTAATTTTAAAATTTACACGAAATAATTTATTAGATGTAAATTTTAATGTTTAAGTTCCAATCTGAATAATTCCCAAATCAGCCGGTTAAAGTTCACATTATTCAAAATGGGCGAACACCAAACTTGTGAACTTCAAAGTGAAACAGTTTTGAAGCTTGCTTTGGATTTAAGCCGTATGAAGTTGAAATTAGCCAACATGAGATGTACAGGGTAGGAGAAGTCGAGACTGACAAAAATAATGATAGTGTGATATAGTGGGATAAGTGTGATATAGCAGATACTGTGAATAAGTGGGATGAGATCGCTGGTGGAAAGTTTCTAAGGCAATGTGAGTGACAATGTGAGTGAAAATGTACTAGTTTAGAGTTGCACTGCGTCAGTCATGCATTTCTATTTATACGATATGACCTGATCTCATATATCCTCACTTTCTACTACCTCAGCTACGCTACACATTTCCGAATTGGCGGAGAGCGGCCTGCCGCCTTCGTGGTTTGTATAAACAACTGAGAGTCCGAGCGAGACTTCACTTTTAATATATTTATGCCAACATACTTCTTGCAAACACCCAAGAAGCGGATAATCACCTAGCTTTAGCCTGCGACCTGCAGCTAATACGAACACTAGGAGGATGGAATATCAAAGGATCCATTTCTCGTCATTTATTCAGCTTTATACAAACCGTCTAATAATGTGCGAATTAATTTTGAGTGCATACCAATGGATTCTGCCCTGAGCCGCTTACTTTTAATAATAGCCATTAGTTCAGTCTATTTCTGGCTTTAGCCTTAACATATTGAATATATAATAATATATTTTTTTATCACTCTGTAACGGTATTTGTTAACGGGGTTTTTATCACTCTGTAACGGTAATTGTTAGGTTGTACAGTTAAACTGTAAGATTTAGCCGTCGTTGTACATTGTAAGTTCTCTTAATAGACTCTTGGTCCACTCTCACCTGTAGTTTCGATTCACTTACAAAACGAAGTCACTTTAAAGTGTAGTTCCAGCCATCAACACGTTTGCATCGTCTGAATATACTATTAAAGTAGGTGGAGTGAAAAACAAAAAGGTCAGCATTAAACATATCTGAGTGCCTGTGCCTCATTGCTGCTTCAAGTGAGATAAAATTTGACAATATGTGCATAATTATGTATTGGTTTGAGTTGTGCTACGATACAAACATAAATGGACCGTTTGGATTAATTTTGTAAGCAGCAAGTGAATCAAAATTATCAATAACATTGTAATTTCATTTCCTTTGTTTCGAAATCTTCTTAATTACGCTATTTTATGCCAATAAACGTACACATTAGTTGATAAAGAGTGTCCATTAAATTTCTTCGCCCTTCGCACTTTTACTGTACTTCTCATTGTTGATGTACAAAATTTATATGCCGATTGATGTACAAAATTGTATTTAAGAAAAAAATGAAACACCATTATATGCGATATTGCAGACACGATGAGGCCGGATTTGGAGATTATAATGTAATAACTCTTAACTAGCAGGTACTTTACTCTGTGCTGTAATTCTTTCAGGATGTCATTGTCGGATACCTACTCTTTAGACACGAGTGACATTACCCCGTAAGTGAACCCCTGCTAGGATTGTATTATGCATTCTAAGAAAAATTACGTGTATATACTACAAATAAAAGGAAATGTGCGTATGTCTCTCACAAATAAAAGGAAAAACTACTCGACCGATTTATCTGAAATGTTCACATTTTGTTATTATTAGTGACAGGGGTGTTTGACGAGTGGTTTGAATTAAATCGGACATGTGGGGGCGTTGTTGATTATGATTTATGCGTTTACGATGACTCAAGCGCGCCGAACGGAAGCTTTAGGCAACCCGCAGCATCGTCAAGTATTAAGCCGTCTGTGATTGCATATTCTGCCCCTGCGATTGTGAAATATCGGCCGGAATAATTACTTGAACGTTATCTCGGTCATGTGAATGATCTTGACTGTCTGGGTTACGCCGCGTTGAAGGCTGCGTTGCCGACGTTTCGACCATCTTTTTTCCTCAGGGCTGGCCTGCACAAGCCTGAGGAAAACCACGAAAAGATGGTCGAAACGTTGGCAACACAGCCTTCGATGCGGCGTCACCCGGACAGCCAAGATCATTTACATGACTCCGGCCGCGGAAGCCTACGACTTCATTATCTCGGTCAAGCAACTAAAATTTCTGCAAGACAATGTCATAGCGAACGCATGCTCAAACATGAGGGAAAACGTTTGTACAAAATGATTCTTGACAACCATGTCCAAACCAGGACATAGAACAAACCCATACTTGCATGAAAATTATTCATTTATTAAAATTTTTGCAGTGTAGCGCAAAACATGATTAACAATCATGTAATCAGTAGCGTGTGAAGTGGAATATGCTGCAATTTCGAAGCATTGCCGGGTGCACTAGTAAATAATAAATCGAAGAAAGGATGTTTATATACAGCATTAATAAAGACAACCCATACTATAGAAGGATTTTTCTAAGAAAGAGCCAAAGTGAAAGCTAGTTCTGGCAACATAACTGAAGGTTCTGTGGTCGTTATGTCTTTGAGTCCATTAGACGCCCTTTCTGATTTCGTTCGTTTGCAGTTGGCTAACTTGTAAATGGCTGCCACGCTTCCTTTTGTTATGTCCTCGTCCGACAAAAATATAGTGCGCCACGAGAAATAATTGAAAATAGGAAGTGCAGTGTTATTTGCTCTTTCATAAAAATTATTTTTCTATAAACATTACATTGAATTTAATTTTTGTGATATATATATATATATATATATATATATATATATATATATATATATATATAGTGTTTATTTTAAAACCGGGACCTCAATGTGAGATGCGTTCCGGTGCACGTGTTTCCGGGTATTGTGCTGTGTGGCGAGCTATGATTGAGAGCTTTCTATTTACATTCGTGGCAGTTTTCTTTTACTGCTTGTAAGAGCATATTAAGAGGTTTTTAAAATTTAAATATTTTCCACACTTGCGTACGTGCATATACCTCAGCGAAACTCTTAAGACTCCTCATAGGGATGTTTTCACAGGAGCCAAAAATACATTACGAAGAGGCATGGCAGAACAGCTGTCGCGGCGGATGGAAAATTCTCCGAATTACAAGTCATGTTCACTTGTTTAGCGAACTGTCACTTTGGCTCATTCTTAGAAAACTCCTTCTATAGTCGTCATCCGGTCTTAAGCCAGACTGTCGGTTGGTCGCCGAGAGGGGCTTCGCGGGCGCAGATATTTCAATCGGGACTCAACACCTGCGAAGCGGCCGTCCTCGCTGACGCCTCACTCATCTCGCCATCGCGCCCCGCCCCCTTCCCGCCGAGGCGCCTGACGTATGAGTTGACGACGCTTTAATGCCTGGGCGCGCCCGTAAAACGCCAGCGCTGACCTCCGCCAACTTTTATCGACTCCCGAGTGATAGTGAAGTTTATAGGGCGATTATTTCCGGCCGCTTCCGAGCTGATGGAACCGTGCCATCTGCGGCGGACGTGACTCTACTCCCTCAGCCCCCTCCAGCGCCCCTCCGGGGGTCGTCCCTCTGACGCCGCCGCCGCTGCTGCCCTCTGGTGGCGCTCGTCGCCCTCCACCCCACGGCGTTGCCAGCCACGCCCACCCCGAGCGGCGGAGCTCCTCCCATGTCCTCACTGTTCTCTCCGGTGCGCCTCACACCAACCCAGTCGCGTGGTTATTGCCACTTTTTTCACCTTCCCTGATTTTCAATTCACACATTTTCCATCCTTCTGACGGGGAGCGGTGGCTCAGTGCATCAACTGATGTCACTGCAGTGCCTCTGACCGGGAGATCCTAGGTTCGAGTTCGAATGGCGGCAGGATTTTCGACACTAGCTTTTCAGCTAGGTCGAATTCAGTCGCTGTCTGGAGGAGAATTCTAGCGGCCGGCTGCTCTGATCGGTAGTTTTCCGTGGTTTCTTCGATCAACACCAGGCAAATGCCGGAGCAGTACCCTAACAAACGGGCCACGGACCGGTCGCGATTTTTCCATCATCTTCCTTGTCCTATCCTCACCCCTAACACATACACACACATACACTAACATGCACTGCACTACCACACATGCCGAGAGACCGGTCGGGGACTTCGAATTGTCCGGGCTGGGGCGGTGCCACGCTGGTGGGAGATAACTGGTTAGGGAAACCCCGCTAGTCGACTGTAGGTCGTCGCCGGATCTCGCCATCCAGTGGGGGAAGATCACTGCCACCTCAAGAAGAAAAAGCATGCACTACGTTTACGGGATAAATTATGTCAGTAGTTGACGCGCCCGGAATCACCATCTATCAATCAATCAATCAACCATCCTTCAATTGCCTCCTCCGCCACCCTCTTTGAAAACGTTTGTCTCCACCGCGTTCGGCCAACATTCGTCACTTGTTCACTCTGAACCGCTTGCCTGGCAGCTGTCACTCCAGCTATTGCCGCTGCAGCAGCCATTGTCCTCTCGTTGGCGGCTGCTCTCCCGCTCACCCCTGTCGTCGCCACCGTCTCCACCCGCTGCCATCTCCACCGCGCCAAATAGAATCCTCGTTCATCCTCCCCCGTCCGGAGCCCCCACCCCTACCCCGTCTCCTCCGGAACTCCCCGCACCGAGTTTGACCCGCGAAGCTCCGCCCCACCCCGCTCTCACTCGAGCAGTTCATTTGTTCTGCAAGTTCGCGCCTGTACAGGGTGTTGGCGGGGAGGAGCGGCAGTTTATCGGATTATGCTTAGTTACGATGGCATTCATCTAAGTAACGCGAGTTGGAGATGTGCGGCGCTGCGGGCCACGCGATCACACAGAAACCGTATTCGGGGAAGTCCATTGTGCAAGTGAAATGTTTTCGCGCCGGAGAGTTTTAATTCTATTGCGTTCGGTTCTATTTTCCGTATTTCCTTCCCATTAGCAAAATAGATGGAACGAATTAGTAAACAAAGAAAGCCAATAATTGTTCAAGTTAGTTATTAAGTAATGTTCTGAAATGAGTTGTGAAACGAATGAAATATACAATGAACTATTTTTTAAGGTTCAAGAACTACAAATGAGATAAATGGTATCTCCACTCATAAATATGTGTATTTGACACAAAAATATGTTTTTGATTATATCATATAGGAGAACATCTAATGTTTGACATCAGGGACCCCCCCTCTAATTTAAAATCACATGTCAGAAAATCTAATTTTATACTTAAATTACTGTCTAAATACTTACATAAGATACAACATTTATTCCTGATTTATGCATTGCTGATGAAAAAATTTAGAGTTCCATTAAAAAAATCAAAGATGATTAAATTTCTCGCAAACTCAAAATATTTCAAACAATATCTCTACAGCACATTTCTTGCCCCAAGATTCCGCTTTGTTGAGCGAAAACTGAACAATTGAGAAGTTAGGGGGTTTAGAGACAGCCTGAATATTGTAGTACAAATACGATTTTTACTAAAAAATCTGAGGTATCGAAATTTTTTGAAGTTGGAACCTCCCGCGGTTATTTTGCGCTAGTCTTTCAAGAGATAGTCGAAGAATTAGTAGGATAGAAATTTTAATGTTATATTATTACGTGACGATTACAAATAACATGAGAAAGCGTGTGTACAATACGTGAAAGTTATTCCTCTAGTGGTAGGAACCTAGACTTGTTCAACGTGAAAAGGGAACCAGAGGTGGCATTTGAGAGTCGGAGAGCGAGATCTGATTGATTTCCAGGAGGCTTTGCTTCGCTCCGTCGCTGCCTCGCCCGGCCGCCGCCCCAGCGGAGCGCCCACCTGCCGGCGCTGTACATAATTCATGCGCCGGCGAGGGCATACTTCGCAGGCGCTGAGTGGCGTTCATTCACAAATGTCACGATTCGACGCAAGCAGGTGCCCTTCTCCGCGCTCTGCAATCTCCGCCTCCGACTTCAACGCTCTGCCATCTCCCCTCCGACTCCACCCTCCATTGCACTGCCGTCAGCCCCTCCGACTCCACCCTCCACCGTTCTGCCTTCCACTCCGACTCCACCTCCACCGCTCTGGCATCCCCTCCTCTACGTCCACCGCTCTGCAATCCCCTCTCCGACTCCACCCTCCACCGTTCTGCCTTCCCCTCTTACTTTACTTCCACCGCTCTGGCATGCCCTCATCTACCTCCACCGCTCTGCAATCCCCCCTTCGACTCCACCCTCCATCGCACAGCCGTTCGCCCCTCCGACTCCACCCTCCACCGTTCTGCCTTCCACTCCGACTCCACCTCCACCGCTCTGGCATCCCCTCCTCTACCTCCACCGCTCACAATCCTCCTCTACCTCCACCGCTCTGCAATCTCTCGATCACTGCCCTCCACCGTTCTGCCTTCACCCCTCTTACTTTGCTTCCACCGCTCTGGCATGCCCTCATCTACCTCCACCGCTCTGCAATCCCCTCCGACTCCACCCTCCATTGCACTGCCGTCAGCCCCTCCGACTCCACCCTCCACCGTTCTGCCTTCCACTCCGACTCCACCTCCACCGCTCTGGCATCCCCTCCTCTACGTCCACCGCTCTGCAATCCCCTCTCCGACTCCACCCTCCACCGTTCTGCCTTCCCCTCTTACTTTACTTCCACCGCTCTGGCATGCCCTCCTATTCCTCCACCGCTCTGCAATCCCCCCTTCGACTCAACCCTCCATCGCACAGCCGTTCGCCCCTCCGACTCCACCCTCCACCGTTCTGCCTTCCACTCCGACTCCACCTCCACCGCTCTGGCATCCCCTCCTCTACCTCCACCGCTCTGCAATCCCCTCTCCGACTCCACCCTCCACCGTTCTGCCTTCCCCTCTTACTTTACTTCCACCACATGCATGCCCTCATCTACCTCCACCGCTCTGCAATCCCCCCTTCGACTCCACCCTCCATCGCACAGCCGTTCGCCCCTCCGACTCCACCCTCCACCGTTCTGCCTTCCACTCCGACTCCACCTCCACCGCTCTGGCATCCCCTCCTCTACCTCCACCGCTCTGCCATCCCCCCTCCGACTCCACCCTCCACCGTTCTGCCTTCCCCTCTCACTTTACCTCCACCGCTCTGCAATCCCCCCTCCGACTCCACCCTCCACCGCACTGCCATCCGCTTCTTCGGCTCCACCTTTCTCGTTCTGTCATCCCCTCCTCCTCCCTACACCGCTCCTTCATCCCCTCCTACTCTACCTCCACCGCTTTGTCATCCCCTCCCACTTTACCTCCACCGCTCTGCCATCCGCTCCTCCGACTCCACCCTTCACCGTTCTGCCGCGCCCTTCTCGGATTCCAACCTTCACAGCTCTGCCATCTCCACCTGTGACTCCACCTTCCACCGCTCTACCATGCCCTCCTCCACCCTCCACCGCTCTGCTATGACCTACTCTACCTCCACTGTTCTTCCATCCCCTCCTACTCTACCTCAACATTCTCTGTCATCCCTTCCTACTCTCCTTCACCGCTCTACCATCTCCTCGTACTCTAACTTCAACGCTCTGCCATCCCCTCTCTCTACCTCTACCGTTCAGTGAGCGCCTCCTACTTCTCCCTTCACCGCTCATTGTGCGTTTGCTACTGACAGCAGTCTGCTCTCAGCAACATCACTCTTTCTTCGTTGATGCCTTCAGTTTCTGCTGTCTGGTGCCCCTTCTCTCCACACGTATTTTCTTCTATTTTTAAGAATTTTGTGGTTTTTTTACTTTGTTAACTCTTCTACTATGTTTCTCCAGTTTATAAATATTTCATGCACGGATGTTATTTGAAATTATTAATTGAGAGAATGATGCTATATATTTGCGTTAATTATTATATCGTAATAACTAACAAATATTAATATTATTTCCTGAAAAACATTCTAGCATATCATAACTATACGTGTCTCTCTAAGCAGCATGAGCAAATTTGAAACAGCTGTACCATCTCGTAATAGACAGATTATCATTCAAAAACTACATAATATCATTAAATGGAAATGGACAAGTTTTAGAATTTTTTGTTGTAATTTTGTCGTCTATGGTTTGGAGTCATTTCGGATTCCAACCACATAAAATGAAATTACTTCCAACCAAGACAACTTAGAAAACTGAAATGTTCACAACACTTGTAAAACGACATAAAATATATCTAAAAGAAAAGTTTATGAGAATAAATTTCAGATTGTTTAAGAACATTACATACATCTGGGGACAAAAATGACCCAGACACAGTCTAAGTATTAATTTACAAATTAACGAGAAATGTTTTGAAATGGAGGTTAAAGAAACAATGTGAAAATGGGGTAATACTATTTATTCTATTGATTTATCAAAGTTTAGGAGTTCTTCTACTACCATGGTTATTGAGACCCCGAGATGATAATTTAAAGAGTAGATGATAGTGATAATGATGGTGAGAAGAATTAAGAAATAGTGAACTGAGAGGGACGGTAAAAGTGAAAACTCCGAAAACTAGCTGTCACCACCGATGCTAAATGAATTGCCTGAAGATCGAGCCTGTGCCTCAGCGGTTGAGGGTCATGTGCTAGGATTTAGGCCCCAAACTCCTCCTGTGAGCGATGTCATTGTCGTCCTGAAACTGAAGTAAAGCGAAGAGTTACCGAGACGCAGCATAGAAACGGGGAAAATAATCCCGCTCTATTCATGTTCATAGTTTTATTATGTATTTTGACACCTACTGTATGCCTTCTGTATCTTTCGATGCCTTCTGTATTTTTACCTCTTATTCAGACGTAGAATAAGTTTCTTTCTTTGTCTCGTGATCACGCGCTCTGTAATTTCCAGTAGTATTGAATTTCTTCTATCCCTATTGATTAGAACTCCTTTGTATTATTTTGTCTTCTAACATTTACAAGCACTATTCGTATAATATCCCTTAAACAGAACTCGGGATACATTTACTGTGCATGAATTTTACCAAAATTACGTACTACGTCCTCTTATATAGTTCACGACTGGCACTTTCAAACTGTCGCGCCCGCAGCCAGGCGAAATTCCTTCCTCAGCAAAATTCGGGGGCCACGAATACAAGATGACGTATTTAAAGAACATATTTCATTCAGGATACATTCTCAGACTTCAATATTAGTTGTAAGATTTAATATTAATTCAATATTAGTAAAAAAATGAACTTAAACAATTTTCGAAAAATCAGGGATTTCAATGAAAATGAGACCTACGTCATTATTTTCTGTATTTTTTCTCATTCCGGGGACAAAACCTAAAAAAATATATTAATTATAGCTTCATGTAAAGTTACTCCAAATGTTAAAATATCAGTTTCATATATATATATATATATATATATATATATATATATATATATATATATATATACGAAATACACACACGTGTGTGTGTGTGTGTGTGTGTGTGTGTGCGCGCGCGTGTGTGTGTGTGCGTGCGTGTGTGTCTGTGTGTCTCTAGTCAAACTCCATTGGGTCCTTGATACCGAAAAATCGATTGACTGCAAAACGTGTCAGTCCGTCCGTCTCTTCGTTCGTCTGTTCAGCCCGCGAGCGATATATAGCCCGCGGGCAATTGTGGCCCAACTCAAAAAATACGAAATTTAAGTTGATTCTCCAGAATTGCAGATTGATCATTGGTCTACCTTCCAGCAGCATATCTTATCTTACAGTTTAGTATTTCACCAATAAATGGCAGAAGTGTGGGTGCAAGAATGATATATTGCAGTACACGGTGAAACTTCAAACTCATTTATCTTAACACCTGATATTTTGAGTTGTATCACTATTTCAGCGTACGAACAGGTTTATACAGGCTCAATATTACCCACTTTTGCGATATCAAGGTCTGGCAGTAAGACTTTTCTGTCGAAAATTCTCCGTTTTCTTACGCACGATTGCAATGTCTTCTCTTCTTACGAAGTAAGGGCGATACAGTAAAAAAGGCTAATAAAGGAGATATATAACCTCTACTGGATAATTTTCATAATCATATTTACAAGCTTCTTTCTACATGGCATTAACAAAGACAAGAAAACTTACTATATGAACAATTTTTGATAAAATCTTTCGTTCAATTGAACAGTTGTCAATTCCTAAAGTTTTACAATGTCATGGAGTGGAAGAAAAACAATCAGATAAATGAAATCAGTTCAATAGTGGAGCGAGAATAAAAATGAACAAATGTGGTACGAAGTTTGATCTTTAGAGCGAAATTAGACGAGGAGATACCAAATCTCCCGAACTGTTTGTAGCAAAACTTCAGGAAATAATCAGAAAAGTATAACATACATATGGAATTAATAAATATTCTAAGAAGGTATTTAATCCATACTTTGTAAGTGATATAGTGCTGAAGCCTGAATGAGAATCATGTAATGTATAAGAAATAAGGTTAGACGCATAAAGGTTAGTAATGTTACAAATGACCAATAAACTTAAATAGAATAATTTTGACAGACAGTAAAAAGATTCCCATTGATACAGAATTTAAAGAATTAATATTGATTCTTTCCGCCGTCTATTGATTTATTTTTTCTCTCTTCATCGTTCAGTTTTCACTTCCCGCAAGTCTGTCATTAATTTTATTTACTGCTTATATCAAAATAGCAAAAACAAAGAAAAAATGCCAATGTTAAAATACTTGAAAGCAATAAAATGCATTGAAAATGTAAATATTAAGATGTTCTGGCTAGTGACGAATTTAATTGAACTTCTGTGAGTTTTGCGTTTTCTCCCAGAAAGCCTACAAGAGAAGAGGAGTAATATGGAACTGACTTCGTAAATAAAGGAATAATTTTATTTCCAGGTCTTTTCCCAGCATCCGCACTTCCACGGGCTACAGTCATTGGTGCAGTGGTAGAAATCTCATTTGGCAGTCATCTGTCGTCTTCGCACGCTCATCCCCGTGACTACTCGGGCTGCTTCGCCGCTCTTGACCCTCCCTCTCCACAGCGCCCCTTCCCCGGCCCGGGGATTTTGTTTGCGCCCTGGATGTCCAGCGCTTCTCTCGACCTGCCGTTGCCCTCTGCCCGCCACGGCCCTCCCCCACACCCTGCACCGCTCCGCCCCTCCCCCCAAACCCTGCACCCCTCCGCCCCAAACTCCCGCTTCGCCTCCCCGCGCCGCTTTTCCCGACGCCATCTCGCCCCGCGCCCCTAGCTCCTTACCCCCTGCCCCGCCACGCACCGCCATGCCCCTCCCCCTGCTCCACCCGCGCCGCCCCGCCTCGCCCTGCACCGCTTCGCCCCGCTCCGTCCCGCTCCGCCCCGCTCCGCCAAGCCCCTCCCCCCAGTTCCGCCTCTCGCCGTCCCGCCCTGCATCGCTCCGTCCCGCCCCGCCCCGCGCCACCCCCGCCAGGCTCGGCTCTTCCCCTCCCCCAAGCCCCGCCCCGCGCCACCCCGCGCCACCCACGCCATGCTCGGCTCTGCCCCTCCCCCCAGCCCCGCCCCGCGCCAGGCGTCGCGCGTCTAGTGCCCTCGATGCCTTCTGCTCGGCTTCCGCCGTCCGTGGCCTGCGAGCAAACGGCCGGTTTGTCTCGGGCGCGCTCTCCCCGCGCCGTTCGTCGGGATGATGTGTGGTATTTCTATGCGACCTTCGCCACGCACCGTAGAGCGCGGCCCGCGTCTCCGGGGAGGTGTTTGTCCGTTTGTCAGAGTAAACGTCAAGAAAGGGGCTGCTCTGATCCTGATAAAAGATTCATAACGAAGCTTTGTGAAGGGTCTCGCAAGTTTCCGCTTTCAATAAAGTGAGAAATATTTCCATCGTATTGAAAAATGGGGGTAAAATGCTGTTGGCCATATTTTTCGGAAATTTCTGTACTTTCACGAAAAGCCTGAAATGAAATATCATTCGGCGCGAATAATAGGCAGAGAATGCGATTTCTAAAAATTTGAAAACTATAAATATCTGAGAAACAGCGTCCGTGTCTGCGATAATACGGCAATGTCCATTCATCTTGAGCACGTAGTTTTTACTGAAAATTTAAACAACTTTATGAAAAATTTGAAAACCACAAATGTGATTATGAGTTTCCTTTAATTTGTTACGTAGAAATACACCCAATCAACGCGGAATACCAAAGTTTATTTGGTGAATAGTACTAAAATCATATCAATATCTGAAATATTTCAATAACTTTGTGGTAAATACAGATGATATTAATCTGAATTCCAAAATCCCTCTCCGGAATATTTGAATGCTAAATTTTGATATTGTAATTTTCAATACAATTATTACAATATTTCCCTTGAGGTATTCCTTTGAAAGCAGTAACAGAACGAGTTGCTTACTTATTTATTCTATAAATGATGCAATATTTTGAGGAGGTATAACTGAAACATTTTTACTAGCAAAACAAACACTCCGACTACGTTCAATAAACGAGGGACTATATTTAACGATATATCTTCATTGTATTTTAAAATAAGCGAATGAAAAGAAACATATGTGGTATTTGTTTAATGGGGAAACTATTTATTCTCAGTCTTAGTGTTCAAAATATTCGTATTTCGTTGTTCTATACTGTTCAAAAAAGAGTTTTAATTTACATATTTTTGAAAGCGTTTCCAGCTGCTCTGTTTTAGTACGAACTGCTTGATGCCCTTAACAAAACGTTTGAATGAAAATTATATGAAATTTGTATATCACACCATAATTTTTTGAAACCTCTAATCAGTGAAAAATGTTTACATGTTTAGAAAGTCAGAGTAAGGCTTTAATTAATTTTATGCAAGCACTCATACAATTCCCAACCTTCTTCATGAAGAGGCAACCTTTTAAACAGGTTCCCAAATGAATGGTTATTTAATTTACCCCAAATACGTGATTGGTGCTTTGACTGCATCCAGAGGGCACTTGTCACACCTCTTTGCGCGTGGTCGCGGCTGCCTTAAACACACGCCTCTTGAACGCGTTCGATCGCTTGGACAGGCTCCGCGTCGCGGCGCCCCCCCCCCCCCGCCACATGCCGTCCCGCCTCACCGCGTCCGCTCCGCCCCGCTGCGCCCAAGTCGTCGCGCTCCGCCCTCCCGAGCTTCTCCCCGTCCCGCGTGCCCCGCCCCCCGCACCTTGCCATCCCCCCCCTGCCTCTCCCCACCGCACCCCGCACCGCTCCAAGGCCACCTCCCCACCCTCCATGCCCCACCTCGACTCTCCCCGCCTTGCGAAGCCTCTTATCAGTCACCCCTGCGTCCTAACCCACCCCGCCCCGCCCTGCCCTACCTCCTCACGCCCCACCCGTCCCGTCGTCCCTGCCCCAACTCTTCATTCCCCGCCCTTCCGATTCTATGTCCTGACTCGTCCCACCCCTTCCCGTCGCGCCAAAACTCGTCTCTCCCCGCCCTTACGAGCTTGTCCCGCTGCTCACCGCCACATTATGTCCCACCGCGACCCGCCCACCTGCGCCCGAAGTCTTCGCACTCCTCCATGTGGAGCTCCTTCCCGTCCCGCGAGCTACGTCCCGCCGCACCTTGTCTTCCCCGCCCTGCCTCTCCCCACCACGCCCCGCTCCAACGCCACCTTCAAACCCTCCACGCCCCACCTCCTCACTCTCCGCCTTGTCGAGCCTCTCCCCCGTAATCCCCACGTCCCACCCCGCCACGCTGTCACCTCCTGCCCCACCCCTTCCCGTCGCTCCCCAACTCTTCACTCCCCGCCATGCCGATCCTCTCCCTGTCCTGGCCCGCCTCGCCCCTTCCCGTCGCGCCCAAACTCGTCTCTCCCCGCCCTTATAAACATCTCCCCCGCCTCATTCCGCCTCGCTGCGCTCCAAGTCGTCGCGCTCCGCCCTGCCGAGCTTCTCCCAGTCCCCGTTTCTCCATCCCCGCCACACCTTGTCATCCCCGCCGCGCCTCTCCCCACCACGCCCCGCCCTGTCCCGTGCCCCCGCACCCCGCCCCGCTCCAACGCCAACTCACTCGTCACCCCCGCGTCCTACCCCTGCCCCACTCTGCCACCTCCCACCCGGCTCTACCTCTCGCCCCCGCCCCGCCCTGTCACTCCCTTACTCTTTCACTCTCTGCCCTGCCGATCCTCCTCCCTGTCCTGCACCGCCCCGCCCTCTCCCGTGACGCCCAATCTCGTCTCTCCTCCGCCTTTACGAGCATCTCCCCACCGCCTCGCTACATTCATCCCCGCCACGTCCCGCTGCACCCTCCTCATTTTCCGCTCTGGTGACCTCTCCCCGCCATGCCAGATCCGCCCCGCTCCCACACCCTACACCTCGTCACTCACCACTGCCCTCTCGCCCCGACTCGTCGAGCCCCGCCCTGCCGTGTCCCGCCTCGCCACATCCCGTCCTGCTGAACCTCTTTCCTGCCGCGCTCCGCCCGCCCTGCTCCGCCCTGCTCCGCCCTGCCGCCACGCACCGCCGCATTCTTCCGGCCCCGCCCAGCCCCCGCTCTACCGTTCCTTTCCGCCGTTCCCCATCCCACCCAGCCCTTTTCCGCTGCTTTCGCTCGCGACTCCCGCGCGCTCGACTTCTCTTCTTCCGCGAGAGCAAACAAGGCTCCCCCTGCGCTCGCTCGCTGCCGAACGGCCGTCTTTCCGCCCCGCCCCTCCCTCCCACTCTCCCGCCACCGCCGCCGCGCTTCTCGGCGGACAACCTGAGCGCCGCGCTGGGAAGGTGCGACGGGCCGCTACAACCGCAGTAGTCGTTAAAGAAGCGTATAACCAGGGGATAAAATAGGGTTCGCCGCGCCCGCCGCCGTGATGTTACTTGCACAGGTTTTCCCTTGTCTCGTGACCTCGGCCTAGTTTGCTGCTGTTCATTATCACTTTTTGATCAACATTTTGTGATAGTGTTTGCTTTCTTGATTATACTCTTTTAGAAACCTCGTCCGTGTTTGGATATTTAATCAAGAAGCAAGTTTTAATTATTTTTAAACTGAAAGAATAGTTTATTGAAAAACTAAATTTCTTCCTGAAATTGGCAAACAAATTTGGAGGGTTATTGTTGATCCACAAAACATTTAGACCTAATATTTTTAGTAATTTATTTTGTGAAATTATTAAGAAAAACATTGTACTGTATTTCACGGATATTGTCAAGTCTGTGATTCCGTGCTTACACAAACACCTGAACTCGAAAGATTGCTACATACCGTTATATATCTTCTGTAGAATTTTGTTCATCTTCTCGTGATTTCTTTCATATAAATGGACATCTCTCTTTGAATTTTCTCTAAAATTTATTTTATGCAATAAGCCTTACGAGTTCATTCTTTTATCCCTCCATTCATTTTCCTTCGGGGAGCTATTGGATGACATCACGTTTTCTTTCCAATCAGGTCTCGAGCTCTGTTTAAATGACGGGTCTGTCACATAATCTAGGTCGACTAGCATTGTCATATCTCGCACACTACGGCTCACACCTGTAACTCTCACGTTGCCTGAAAATCTCTTTTCTTGATTCTTTTTCTCTCCAATCAGTTTCATTTTCTTCCTACGTCTATCCGGACTATCGAACTCTCTGCAGTCAATCTTTATCCTTATCCGCGGAAGGCCTTCCCTCTTCCAGCCGCGGTCTAAATTCCGTCTCTTGCTCTGCCCGCCGCGATCTCTTCCCCCGCCTTCGCCCGCCGTCGCCCGCCCCCTCACCCACCCGTCGCTTGCCCCATCGCCGCCCCCACTTCTGCCCCCTCGTTGCCCCCTCGCCGCCCCATCGTCCGCTCTCGCCCGCCCTCGACCGCGCCTTCGCCCGCCCTCTCGCCCATCCCCTCGTCCGCCCCCTCGCCCGCCCCCTCGCCGCCCCCTCTCGCCTGCCCTCGGCCACCCCCTCGTCCGCCCTCCTCACTCAACCCCTCGCCCGTCTCCACGCCCTCCCTCGCCCACCCTCGCCCACCCTCGCCCGTCTCTCGCGACCCCCGGCGCTGACGTCGTCTCGGCCTCCAGACACGTCTCCGTTACTGCCGGTCGTCGTCCTCCGGAACCCCCGAGATTTACGCCCCCGCTTACGACGGATGTTCCGCGAATACCGATGTCCCATACGTCTTCGGAGAGTTCTTGTCGGCGGCGGAGGCGGCTGCGGTGGTGGTCGCCCCACTGTATTTCATTGCCCCTGGGGCACTTCTGCTCTTTTACAGTCTATCCTTATATTCGCGCTCTTATTGCATTGTCCATGAAATTGACCGTCGAAGTTTCTGTCTGGGATGAGATGAGTATTTGCACGTACTTGGATACATTTACACCATACCGTAGATGGTACATTTTACTTGCATGCATCTAATTGATGCACAAAATACCGTGTTATATTTGTGATTCATTTAGAGTGTATACAACTAATCAGTATTAAATATTTATACTGATTTATTTGTTTTTTAAAATAAGTACTCTTTTAAATGAAGGTGAGTGTAATTTAAGTGTAGTATGAGTAATACGTTTTTTCCAAATGTCTTCAATTCAATTTCGACATACCTGTCATTCATTTACTCATTTCACCTTTGTCTGTAGGAAATAATGGGATAGTATTCTTTGCTTATACTATTACCATGAGTTAAATTTAAAATTCCACCATTATTTCGCATTCAGTGAAGATGTTACTAAAGAGTAGTACATGTATAGTCATGTTCCCTCCGCGCAAGTTTTGGAAGATATATCGTTCAAGCACAGCTCCAATGCTTCACCATTCAAGTGTATTTCGGTAACAATTTCTTAGATACTTTGGTATTTACAGCCCATCGTTATACAAATGTCAGAATAGAGTAATTCCTCCTCTTTTTCTGATTCTGGTTTCCGACTCTCAATTTCGTATTTTTGTCTCCCGCTGCGTTCTCTCCCTAACAACAAAGTATCTCCGAACGCGAGAAAAAATGTGTACAACCACCCCAACGCGACGCTACGGCGCGTGCAGACGGGTGAGCTCGCGTTTCCGCTCCCTGCGGAATGTTGACATACGCGCGACACGGGCCGCGGTCGCCTTGACAGGATTAAAAAACACGCACCTGGAATTTAAACTGTCGCGGGCGGCTATTTCGAGCTCCGACAGGCAGAGGCCGCGACTACCACCCCAAGCTCTGTGCAGACCCCACCGTAGCAGTCCATGCGAAAGGGAAGTGCTTCTGCAGTGACAAGGAGGGGAGCGAAAGTAATGGAATGATAGAGTTTTACATGTTTGAGAAAGTCAACTTAAGGGAAAATGGAGGAGACATTCATTAAAGAAAGAAAGGAAGGTAGGGTTAATCCACAAGAAAGGTAAAAAGGGAAGAAATGTATAGAAAGAGGAGAGTAAAAGAAAGAAAACTAGTAGTGAACTAAAACTAAAACTAGTTCATGCGCAAGCAACGTTGCGGCAAGGGAGCGAGCGAGCGAGCGAGAGAGACAGACAAGACAGAGAGGGAAGTCAAAGAGAGAGAAAGAATGAGAGAGACAATGAGAGGGAGAAGAAGAGAGAGAATGAGAGAGAGAATAAAAGGGAGAAAGAGAGAGAGAATGAGAGAGGGAATTGGAGAGAGCAAGAGGGGGAGGAGGTAAAAGCCAACAATAGTCAAAAACAAAGAAACTGAGTCGCACGCGCGCGTGTAAATGTGTGTGTGTGTGTGTGTGTGTGCGTGCGTGTGTGCGTGTGCGCGTGTGTGTTTAGGAAAGAGAAATAAAACAGGGAAAATATGAAAATACATAGCTGAGGCGAAATTAGGGAAGCGTTAGTATCTTCTAGCGGAGAGAGGGGGAGATTTCTGTGATTTTAATAAATTAAATAATTTGTTCATAAATAGTACTACTTCACTGGAAAAATCGTTAGAAATTAAAAAAAAAAGTTGAACTCGTGCAATTACATCGCACAAAAGGAAGAAATGTAGAAAATTTATGACACAATTAGGGAAATAGGGGCAACTTGCATGTCCATGCGAGAATTCTCCCATGTTAAACCCCCACCCTCTTCCCTATTTTTCCATTTCCATATTAAGAATATACATTTTTCTTCCAACCCCCTTATCCTCCGTCACTTCTTCTATATGTCTCCTTGTGATTGATAATAATACAATGCACTTTTGTTAATACAAACTATTCTTTAACGTTATTACCGAGCAGAGAGGTACACCCGTGTAGTTTAATCGCTTACAATATCAAGAAAATCAAGAATCAATATCAAGAATATCAAGAAGCGTCAAACCAACAAAATGCAATAGTTCAAAAAGATCTGATCTTATGTATTACGATGTAATGAACGTTTCTTTGAGACGTTCGGTCGCAAAATTTTAATTTTTTAAGGCCCTAGAACGCTTCGCTTAGGATTTATCGATAAAGATAAAAAGTCCGACCGAGTGTTGCATTTCACATGAACATTTAGATGCGTTTTTAAACAAATCCTTCATATTTTTAAAGTCAGAGTGCAATTCTTTACGTCTACGTGAAATTTCCCTTTCTTTAGAGATCTCATTTATAAATATTGGTTGCGTGGGATAGCCGCAAAAAGTATGTATACTACTGAAATAATATAGGAGACGATGGGAGCCTATTATGGAAATAACGGAAATTAAAATGTACACCATCCCATTTTTCTAATGAGGCTTTTTATTTTGGGTCGGTTATTAAAGAACTTTCTTATGACATAACAAAAAATCAAAAGGTCATTTGGTCAAGAATAAAAATTAAAAACTAAATTGATACAATTGGCTCCTGGTTCTAGTTCCGCACGCATTAGGTAATGAGAGGTGTGGTATTAGAAGCCTAATCTTTTTTCCTTTTAACCTAAAAACTTTATTTTTGTATATGTAGCATACAATAATTCCATAGGTACTACTTAGTATAGCAAAACGTTTCATTAGTTTTCTTCTTTTGACTTTTAAAATGATTAATTTTCTTTCGCAAAAATAGCATACAACGGAATCTCTTACAAAACAATCTGAGTATTCAAGACGTGACAAATTGTTTAATCTTTTACATGAAGTATTACTTCATCCGAATTAAGAAGACAGAGCAAACTAAACAAAAGTGATTCTCCATAATATCGTTGTCATCGCTTTAACGGCAAAGTGAATTTGAAGAAGTGTCATCCGTCAATGATTTCGTGTATTAAAGGGTGATGTAGATAATTTTCATTAATTTAGCAATTTGCTGGTTAGATTTGACCTTGTCGATAAACTAGAACGCTCTTTGTACTAAATCGTCTAGGGTATATTTCGCTCTCTCCGTGATACGTATTTGTTTATGTGGAATTCTGTAAGCATAAAAACAACCAATGTTTGCAAATTATACTTGTATATAGTTTGTGGGATCTGATGTTTGAAATCAGAGAGGATAAATGGACGAGGGTAATTGGAGCCAGGTCCTAAGTATCCAAATAAAATGGCTCGGCAATAGGAAACAAATTTTAACATGCATTTTACCTTCACCCAGTTCAAATGCTACTACTACAGCATACTGAAATCAGTAAAGAAACTATGAAGAAAACTCACTTGCTTAAATTGATGTCAGTAGAAATTACGGTGCACCAGCCGAAAGTAAAGGTTGTGCTCTTCCTGAAGAACGCAGTGATACTGAGTCACCATTCGAGTGGTGGATGAACAACTTATTCTTCAAGGTTATTTTAATGATGGGAAAATACAATTTCTATACTCTGTGATCACAGAGTTAAAAAAGTTTCCTAAAATGTTATAGTACTATTTTATACACGCCGAGATCTGGACATGTAGAATGTTGTAGTTGACTACTGTAGGAAATTCAGCTAACCAATTTAATTTAAAAACGTTGAAGATCACATGAAATTACAATCACTATATTTTTAAAGGGATATATGTTCAGTCTATGGCTGACATTACACTTCAACAACACTCATTAATATTTACATTTAAAAACACACAATTTTTGAAGTTAAAAATCTTGCTATATTGCTTCGCTAATTATAATTCCACATACTTTCTCGTGCTAGACGACGAATCGTCGTGCACATTCGATAGATCGATTGAATCGCATTCAAAACAACTACATAATGTGCAAATGATAGCAGATAAACATTAATTCTATTGATTTTAAGAAATTAAAATTCAGTGTATTTACTAAGAAATCGATTAAAAATAACGAGTGAAAATAAAACTGGGACCCACTACTTTTCATTTAAAATAAACATTATTTTGATTAAGTTGAAATATCAAATATCTTTCTAAACGAAAATCGTCAGTATTTTAAATTAAAGATATTGTATTGTTCCACCGACATTATGTTGTATTGGTTTACACGGATAGAGCCTAATACATCAATAGGTGTGTCAAAGCTGAGTTAAAAAACAAAATTTCTTTGTTGACAAGTGCGTAAAACAGTCGCCTATTCACAAAAAAATATAATTTTAAATAATATGGGAGATTGGAAGAACAAGAAAAAGGGAAATAGCTTAGGAGAAGAAAAGGCTCATTTTTACTTGGTAGTTGAATAAGGAAGTTGCGTAGTGAAGAAGCAACTTCGAAATGGGAAGGAATGAATGGTCTAGAAAGTTCATGATTTCAGAATTAAGTTTGTGAAAATACAACCATAACATACAGAGCAATAAATATAAAGAATTTAGCAAAGAGAAAGAGTACGTCAAGGGAACCATCACAGAAAAGTGAAAAGTGAGGCAGATAAAAAAATGAAAGAGATCTCTGAGTTCTAAAGCAAACTCTGAATAAATTTCAGACACCGAAATTGTATCTCTAAAGACGGAATTATCTAAATATAAAGTGATTCAAAATAAACTCATATATTTGTGTCTTTTCGCATGCAAATAATAGTAACTTAAAATGAAATTCTGTTCATTTCGATGAAGGAATGAATAATTCAAAGGTGGCAACTTAAGATGATTGATTTTTATGAATACAGAAGTGCCCCGAATGAACCTACTGCATTTCGACGAATACAAATTCTTACAGATTGCCCGAAACTCGAAGAGAAACATCAGATGTTGATCTCAGGCAGTCTGGCCGTAATACCATGAGTTGTTTAAAAATCTAGACTCCTAAAGGTGAGGTCGGCGAAGTGCAAAAGAAGGCGGCAGCGGGGCGCAACGAAAGAAGCGAGGTCTCTGACGGCGGTGGAGGAGAGGGGAAGGGGGACAGAGAGACTAGGTGCGCGCGGAGCGGAGCCCGGGCGCGGTAGGGAGGGGTGGGGCGGAGCGGGGCGCGACCGGGAGGAGCGGGGTGAGGAGGAGCGTTGCGTGGTGTGTCGGGGCTTGGCGGGATGGGGCGTGGCGGGGATAGCATGACGTGGTGTGGCGGGGCGTGGCGTGGCATGGTGTGGCGTGGCATGGCGTGACGTGGCGTGGCGTGGCGGGGCGTGGCGTTGCGTTGCGTGGCGTGGCGTGGCGGGGCGAGGCGAGGCGTGGCGTGACGGGGCGTGGCGGGGAGGAGCGGGGCGTGTCATGCCGTGACGTGCGGGGAGGGGCGTGGCGTGGTGTGGTGGGAGGAAAGCGGAGCAGAGCAGGGCGGGGAGTCGTGGGGCAGGGTGGGTGGAGCGGGGCCCGGGTGGGGTGGAGCGAGCGGAGCGGTGCGGGTTGAGCGGGGCAGGGCGGGGCGGCGCTGGGGCGGGGCGGGGCCAGGAATTGGAGGCATTACAAGTTCATTTCCTGAAGGAAATGCGCGCCCTGGCGAACGGCCGCTCCCGGGGAAATCCTTCCCCTCCGGCTCCATTACCGCCTCCGCCACCACCTTCGCCACCAACGCCACTCACAGCGACACCAAAATACTACAACCACTTGTTTGGTTCATCTCTTCACAAACAGAATACAATCACTCTCTTTTCCCTTCTTCACTGACCTCACACCCTCGTCTCCCACCCATACTCTATCAATAACTCTTCACCGATCAGATTCGACACCCTCATCGTAGCCCTCTCATTTCTTTCTCTTCGGAGTAACGCCATCAGAAAACGCTGATCACAGAATCCACCATTACTTCACCTGAGATACCTCCGGTGCCGTCACCGTTCCTTCTGCTTTTTCTTTCATCACGGTTGTCCTCAGCGCCCACGCCACCCACGCCTCCGTCTCTGTCTTCAGCCCGGTTGCAAAGAAGCTCTCTCCATTTTACAGGGCTCGTCGCCTCGAAAGTTCCGTCGGAGCGAAATAGGGTGAGAGGGCTTTAGAGGGGATTTAATACATTAAGCCCATCCTCGACAGTCTCGCGGCATTTCCATTTGAAAGAAAGTGTAGTTATTTTGAAGCAATTTTTTTCCGCTCCGGGGGGTCGCGGAAATATGGAGAGAAAAACCGGCGGCGGACGGGGCCGGCGCCCCGAGCGCTGCCTGTCGGCGCGCGGTGGCAAGTTGGCCGCCTGCTTCCGGTTGCGAGTCGTGCACCTCCGCGGTGGCCAACGTTTGCTTCTAGAGGGCGCCCGGGTCACTCCGAACTTCTGCATGACGGCGGACGCCAAGCATTTCTCATCGTCAGTTGTTTTTTTTTTAAATTTGGCTGATTGCCTGTTTCCTACCTCTTCTGTTGGGCATTAAGTATCTTTTTGTAAACTTCCAGTCCATATTATAAATCATTTGTTCTAAAATAATATTAATTATATTACGATAAATATTACGTAATAAACATGAATGATCATTTACAGAACATGGAATATATAATTAAATCATTTTGAAAATCAAGTAAACAAAATGGCATATTTAGAATATTATATCTTTTTAACCTGTAGTTTAAATAATAGTTGTCTAAAAAATCTTTCAAAAAGTTGGAATAATAATTTATTTTTGTTCGTTATTTTATTCTGTTTATTGATATGTTGTCTGATATTGGTGGTATGCTGTGGTCGTGAATATTTGAATTCGGTATTTTCCTATGCCAAAGAGAATTTGTAATTCGCTTTCGATTGAATACGTAATATTTCTGAATCTGTATCCCGTAGATCCCATAAATTGTTTCATGATTTCGTTGAGAAAACTTTTATTATATGCGGATAGATGTGGTCGCCGATTTACAAACCAATGAAATGTATTAACTCAAAGTTGTGCTCCAGTTTTCGTCTGTGTAGTATGTGATTTCCAAGTAAGTTGCCGATCGAGATGCAGTCCGAGATATCAAGGAGAATTTTTTATGTGTATTTGTAAATACAAATATGAATGGTTTGAATAGGCAACTAAGGGTATTAATGCCGTTACATCTATACTAATAAAAGTGAATTCAACGACATGTAATCAACATCGATTCCACAAAAATGAGTGTATGAATAGATACGAAATATTTACATGCTCATCTTCAGGATTTGACGCAGTGTCCTTGCAAAGTTTGGTAAAGATTAATACAACACAAATGCGGAAAATAAATAATTTAAATAATATGCTGATAGATCCACCACGGTCGTTATTTTTCGCCTGTCGCTAAGAGATGGGTTCCTGATATATTCCGCCAGAGGCCAGCAGCAGTGAGGTAGAATCACAGAGTAAGCATAGGGGGATGGCCGTGTGACCGATCTCCATGAAAGTTGGCTCATCTACGTGTTTTCATGGAGATTTTTATGCTGTTCTTTTTTTGTAACTCCATTAGAAGGCGCTGCAGCACAAGATGGCGCTTCAGTTAAATGCAATTCCCAATCATGGGAATCCAGCTACATTATTGCTGGGCGTTGCCGTGTGACGCGGGGCGAGGCTCAGGAGTCCAGGAGAACCAGCAATGCAAGATGGTGAGCGAAGGACGGGAAAGAGATGGAAAGAGAGAGGGGAAGGGAGAAAGAAAGGGAGGGAAATAGAGATAGAAAAAGAGAGGGATGGGCAAAGTGAGGGAAAAGAGAAGAGGAAAGGTGGGGAAAGATCCATGAAAAAGGTAAGATAGGGAAAAAAGAGAGGGGGAAAGAGAGAAAGAATAAAAAGGAAGAGAGAGGAAAAAGAGAGGCGAAAAGAGAGAGAGAGAGAGAGAGAGAGAGAGAGAGAGAGAGCAGGGGAAACGAGACAGGGTAAAACGAGAGAGTGAAAAGAGTGAAAAGAGAGAGTAAAAAGAAAGTTGAAAAGAGAAAAGGGAAAAAGGCGAGAAGAGAGTAAGGGGAGAGGGTGAGTAGGGTAAAGGAGAGGGGAATAAAGGGAGTGGAAAAAGATAGCGAGCAAAAATAGAGGAGAAAAAGAGAGGAAAGAGAAGTAAGAGATAGATGCCAAAAGGGAGATGGAAAAGAAAAAGAAAAATGATAAGGAGAAGGGAGAAAGTGGAAAAAGAAGGGAAAAGAGAGTATGGGAAAAGAGAAAGAATAGAAAAGGAAAAAAGGGTAAATGAGAGAGGGGAGAAAATAACAGGGGGAAAGAGAGAGGGGGTAAGGATGAATGCGGAAAGAGAGAGGAGGGAAAGAGAAAGAAGGGGGCAGAGTGAAGGGGAAATGAGACAGAGAAATAGAAATGGAAAGAGAGAGATGGAAAAGGAAGGTCGGGATAAAAGAAGGAGGGAATAAGCGAGGAGGAAAGAGAGGTGGAAAAAGAGGGAGAGAGAATGAGGGGAAAAGAGGGTGAAGGAAGAGAGAGCAGGACAACGTCTGCCGGGTTCTGCTAGTTGTATTTATATTGATAGTTTCCTTTTTCGAGTGTGGGAGATATTAGCTGTAAAATATACCGAAATATTAAAAATAACTTGGTAAATTCCGTATTTTAACTTTCTAAATGGAAGACGATTTGCCTTGAATTTTTTTTCAAAATGTTTCTCACCAAAGTGCAATATTAATAAAAAATAATAAGGTCTAGAAAGGACTCCATTTAGTTTAAACTCGATGCTAAGAGACTGTACGTGTTCAAAAGTGTGTTTCACATCTAAAAATGCCGCATTACTATGCCGCCGCTCCTCGAAATTTCGTAAGATGTTTCGATTTTTCTGTGTATCTTGCTGTTGCTGCAAGCTTGGATACTGACACTTAGGATATATTTGATGTAATGTTGTTTACCGCATGCACAACTGTTCGAGATCAAAGCATAATCAAGGCTCATTTGTGTCAAAGTTTTACTGCTTCACGTCACAAAATTCATAGTTATTCACAGATATCATAGTTCGTTGACTCATCTGTAAGTTTGAACAATATTACATTGTCCACAGGAGAATATTAAATTGTCTATAGGACCAACGATTTGGAAACTAAAGAGGTAAACAGGGCGAGGTGTTTTGGGCTAGGAAAAATTATGAACGTCTGTCACCTGAAAAGCGAGGCGCAACTTCGTTACCGAAAAGACCGGCTAAAGAGCTCAGTAAAATGTGCAGTAACTACTGACTTTCACCTCGAAGTATCTACGTTTAAACATAGATGATTAGAAGAAGAATTATTATAGATAAAGAAATGAATGCAACGTAGTTGTTGATATAGTATGATCATTAACTCATGCAATTGTCCCGGACCTGATATTATCCTCTCCTTGATAAAATTTAAGTTAACGTAATCTTGCGCTTCTCTATTCTTCTTCTCCAATCACTTTATTATAATATAAAGCGAGTTAAATAAACTGATTCTTAAATTATTAATGTCACCAACTGCAAAGTTCATGCTTTCCGAGACTATATAAAAATGTTTTAAGGTGGTACAGTTAACATAAATAATAACATAAGGTGGTACAGCAATACAAAATAATAAATAATATGTGAAGAATGTTCAAGTTCACTTCTAGTATTCAGAGTCCGTTTGAACTTTTGATAGTCATTACACTATCAAAATAATCTAAGATATGTTAACATTAAAAGATTGTCTGCGATTGATAAATCACAAGTATCTTCACGGTTAAGACTCTTAAATTTAATAAATTGTACTTTTTGGCTTGATACTCCTATGCACTATTTGCGAGTTTGGATAGTTAAACATCTTTACTTTTTTTGAAAATTTATAACAGTGTCTGCCTGTGTACAATTGATACATTTCACATAAGATCATTAACACATATTGTTTCTAGAAACTAATATAATATGTTTGAATTGGCTTAGAATACACCAATCTTAATCTGTGTTAATGTTTATCATGCTTTTGCATTCAATCTCCCTTTTAAATTTTTTTATTCCCCTGTGTGTTGTTGCCCGTTCCAACCTCTCCTAGACTCCCTCAAATGATATAACAGTTAAAGTCATGTCAGAATAGTCTTAATGTTAAACTTTTTGAATGGGATCGCATGTTATTATTTAATTTCTTGAATAAATACATTTGTTTTCCCATTTCCCTCCAACTTATTCGTAACAAATTTTATGTAAGGACTTGAATTATTGAGCGTCATACTTCGTATAATTAATTGTCGAAGTAGCACATTTTATTTCTACTCTCTCAGTCTGAATCAGTGAAAAACTACTAATTGACAGCGACTATTCACTGATGGTGTCAATTATAACCCTGCCACTGACGATCAGTGAACTGAACGCAACAAATCAAAGAAAATCGAGTCCACTTTTTGAATCAGTGAAATTTCACTATTTGAATCAGTGAAATCTGTGACAAATAATTGAACCATTGGAGTAAATAACTGTTGCAATCAGTGAAAGCAAGGCCTCACTTATTTGAATCAGTGAAGTATCCCATCGCTTCCCCAGTACTGCACAACCCCTCCCACAAAAAACAACAACTACAAAAAACAAAAGAAACAACACCCCAAATTAAGTTATAACTTCTTATTGTTGAGCCCTATTTGTTTGAAGCTATAAGCATCATGTTAGCTAGCCCAGGTTGGATTAAGTTGCAAATAAGGAACCCTGAACCGATTATGATTAATACATACAAAATGTTGTTGAATTTACAAGTATGTTTGACTTTAGAAAAATGTAAATATTTCAATTTTCTGTGTTACAGGAGGAATTATACTGATGTCACTTAAGATTCTTTCATGAACACTGTTTATAAAATTCTTCAAGAAATGTCATTCGATGTCTACTTTTCATGTTAGGTATCTGAACATAACAAAATTTTGTATAATGCCTACTTACATTCTAGTAATATCATTTCACTCATTATAGAAATATCTCTGTTAATTTATGTGAAATTTTAAAATGAGACCTTTTATTGAACATTAGTGTTAAATACAGCGTGTACTTCGTTGCCATTGTGCTTGTCATTCGTAAGATCCCAGAAAGATAATTTGCGATCTTGTAATCAAAGGGAATACGCTAAAATTATAATCCTTGATCGTAATTTCGTAGCCACTAAAGACCTAGAGATTTATGAGGCCACCATAAATAAATAAATAAATAAATTTTTAAAAAATGAAAAACGTTTAGCTTTAATAAACGATAAAGTTAAACTTTGTTTGGACACTGGAGATCTGCTCTGTCTGCTTTAAGTTATCCGATTCTTCTTTTTATCGTCTTCTTCCCCTTCTAATGTCGTAATTCTGTGTCGGCAACCAAGTATCGGAGAAATGGGTTTTGTTTCTTTCCGAGCATTTATGATGCTGTGAATTAAATACTTTTAGATTATTTCGAATTCAGGATTATGCAATAGTTTTCAGATGTCTTAATGACAAGTTAAAAACATTACCGCCTCGTGAAGAACTCTACTCAACTATTCTGAGACGGCGCATTTGCGGGCTTTCCAGTCTATTTTGATGTTGGCGCCGTCGGCTTTTAGTGCGAATCATTTTCCTCTGCTTTGTGCCTCTCCTCGAGCCTCGTTGCCCACACCTCGTTGCTTGGCCGCCCGCCACGCCCCCCCCCCCCGGCCACGCCATGCCCGCTCCCAGTCCGTACCGACCCGCTCCCCGTCCGTCACGACCCGCTCCCCGGCCGTCCCGCTCGTACGTCCCACCCCACCCGTCTGTCCAGCCTCGTCCGCCCCGCCCCGTTCGCCCTGCCCCGCCCCGACCTCTTCGCCCCGCCCCGTTCGCCCTGCCCCGCCCCGACCTCTTCGCCCCGCCCCCCCTCGCCCTTCCCCGTCCCGTCCCGCCCGCCCGTCCGTCCTGCGCCGCCTACCCGTCCCGCCCCGTCCCGCCTCGTCACGCCCCGCCCCGCCTGACCGCCCACCCTCACGCCCGTCTGCCCCGCCCCGCGCGCCCCATACCTCCCGCCCCACCCGTCAGCTCGTCCGTTCCGCCCAGCCCAACCTCGCCCAGCCCCGCCCCGCCCCGCCCCGCCGCGGCCAAAGCGTTGCAGAGCGCAGATTTAATCTTCATTCGCTCCCGCCCCATTAAGCGCTGGATTAACAAACCGGCCCTGTGCGAACTTCGCGCTCGCGCGGGCGGCCGTGGGCGGCGCCTGCGGCGGCAGCGGCGCGGCGGCGAGGGAAGGAACGAAGGAACGGAATTATTTCGCCAGTGATGTATTTATCAGGAACGACGCCGCCGGTTACGCCGTGTTGCGGCGCGTTCCGCGGAGAATTCGTGGTCAGCACGACGGTTCCAGAAGGAGTCTTCATTGCGTTTGATTTGTGGTTTAATAACTGGGATTATTAGTTTTTCCATTAGCCGGAACGTAAACGAAAAATACGTTTTTGAGGTAATGCTCCAGCAAAATGTGGAAAATTGATTTATCATCCATCCGGTGTAACTTTTCAAAGTTGCATGATATGCATTTTTATTCACGTTTGAATAATGAGTAATTTGGCAAGAAACATTTTTATTTGTGCTGTGTATTAAAATAATAATTGTATTTAGCAACCACGAATAATTACAATTAAACTGAATCAAACTGACAAATTACGAAATATGTATTGTCACATGTTTTGAAATAATAACGTAAATAGAGAAAAAATATTTCGTTTCTTCGAGCTTTCTGAAATGTCAGAAAACAACGTTCCACACAATTACTCTCTATGGAATCCGTGCATTTTTTATTGATGATGTAGTCTTCACGAATTTATTCTTGGGCTAGAAAGCTACCAACTCGTTAGTTTACGCTGAACAATCTTTCCTTTGGTTGAAAGCCAGAACAGTCCTCCGAAGGGGGTATTCTTTCGTACAGACTGAGTGCTTCTTCTCGTCCCCCTCCTCGCCGGCACAACAGCAGCCCCGCGAATCCCAGTTAGAAATAGCGTTGCGCCACCGCGAAGCCTCTTCCAATATCCGTGTGGAGCCGCCCCGCCCTGCCCCACCCTTCCCTAACCCGCCCTTCCCCGCCCCGTCTCTCCCCGCCACGTCCCCGTCTCCTCTCGCATTTTCTTCCCTTTGAGCTCCGCCGCGCCTCGGTTCGCCTTGCGACGCCCCCACCCCGCCCCAACCGGACTCTCCCCGCCATGCCCCCGCCCCGCCCGCAGTTTCTTCCCACCAACCTCCTCCGCTCCCCGGTCCATCCTGCTCCGCCCCCTCTCTCCCCACCCCGCTTCTTTTCGCCACGTCCCCGCCCCCGCTCGCAATTTTTTCTCTTCGAGCTCCGCCGACCCCCGGTTTGCCCTCCTGCGCCCCATCCCACCCCGCCCTTCCCCGCCCCGCATCCTCCATCATGCGTTGGGGACGGGGGTCAGGGGTCGGGGGTCCCCGCTCGCTGTTTTTTCCCTTCGAGGTCCGCCGGGCCCCGATGTGCCCACCCTACCCCATCCTGCTCTAACCCACCCTGCCCCGCCTCTCCCCGCTCGTTCCCGCCCGCAATTTCTTCCCTCCGAGCTCCGCCGCGCCCTGGTCCGCCCTGGTCCGCCCCACCCCACCCCACCCGTCCCCGCACTCACCCCCACCCCACCCGCGCGCTCGGCCTTGCCGTAGGACCTCGCGGGATTAGGAGGTCCGTCCCAATATCTGCGACGGGAAGCGGGATGCGAACCGCGGGCAATATTGGTGGCATGAGATGGCGCGCGGCGAACGAGGAGGCGGCGTAGGCCACGGCATTCGTTGAGGAGGAAATGACGGTCGCGATGAAGAAGATGACGATATTCTATGGGAAATGAGGGCGAAATGGAGTAGGTAGAAAATGTAACATGGCTGACGATAAGGGTTGTAGACGCAGATACATAGTGAGGGAATGATTAAAAGAACACCATTTGTACTAGATGCGAGTTAATGAGATGAAAGACAATGGCCGATGGGGACTGATAAGAATGAGGGATGATGGGAAAGATGACCGTCCCTGATGGTCGGTAGTGAGGTCGGACGGTGAGGTCGGACGGTGAGGTCGGACGGTGAGGTCGGACGGTGAGGTCGGACGGTGAGGTCGGACGGTGAGGTCGGACGGTGAGGTCGGACGGTGAGGTCGGACGGTGAGGTCGGACGGTGAGGTTGGACGGTGAGGTCGGACGGTGAGGTCAGACGGTGAGGTCGGACGGTGAGGTCGGACGGTGAGGTCGGACGGTGAGGTCCGACGGTGAGTTCGAACGATTGGCTTGGACGGTGAGGTTGGCGTGAGGTCGGATTTGATAGTCTGGAACAGTGAGGTCGGACGGTGAGTCGGACGGTGAAGTCGGACATTGAGGTTGGACAGTGAGGTCGGACGGTGAGGTCGGACAGTAGTCGGACGGTGAGGTCGGACGGTGAGGTCGGACGGTGAGGTCGGACGGTGAGGTCGGACGGTGAGGTCGACGGTGAGGTCGGACGGAACGGTGAGGTTGGGTCGACGGTGAGGTCACGGTGAGGTCGGAGAGGTTGGAGGTCAGGCGAGTGAAGTCGGTTGGCGCAGTCAGACGGTGAGGTCTGGAGAAAGACATTGGGGCGAATGCTGACTAGAGAGTCGAAGAGGAGGAAGGACCCAAGAGGTGTAGGCAAAAATTACAGTATTTCTGTTTTAGTTAACCTCGTCTTTATCATTGTGTTGTGTTTTTGTTGTTTTATCTGTGGTGATGGTAGCGGCGTAGGTGGTGATTGTGATGGTGAAGGTAGTGGTTGCAATAGTGGAGCCCATTAAGCGGCTCAAGCCACCTCGAAAAAGAGCAGTAGGAACCGGTGCAGACAAACACGGCGCCCCGGCTAATAGAGGCGGCGCGTCGCCGGCCGGCTATGGCCCCGCCCCCACGCTGCTGCTGACCGCCCTTGCTGCTCTGGGAGACCCCAGTTCTCTCCACAGCCCCCTCTCGCCCCGTTGTGCTGTGACGTTTGTTGAGCATCGTTTACTGGCAAATCTTGTTTCTGGCAGATAGTTTTCAATGCTTTTGATGATTTGAAGGACTTTCAGTTTAAGAAAATTATCGTGATACTCAGTTTAAGAAAATTATCGTGATAATCTTAATTTTGTGACGTTCGCAATCAATTTGTCACGGACATGTTATTTTGGACAAGTCACGTCTATTATTTCCATCATATTCCGAAAATATAAATAATATAAACCTTTTTACAAATTGTCCCAGCACGCTCATTCTTAAATTGCAATTTTGATTTTTTTTATTGAGTTCGCGATATTTTTATCAATATAAAGCAGTTACCTTTTGTTGATACATTTTGTCTTTCTTCTTTCCATGCCTGCCCGTTCTCCTCCCAGCCCCGGCTTGGCCTACCACTTGTGTCCTCCCCTTAACAATCGGAGTGATCCCACGATCCCCTGGCCCCCAGACTCGGCCGCTGCGCCCCGCCGGTGCAGTCACCGCAACCGCCTGGTCACTCCACAGCGCCTTCCCTTCCCCTCCCTTCCGGGCTGGTTGGCAATCACCCCTTTCATCCCCTGCGCCAGGGCCTCCCCCATTCTCCAGTCGACTCGTGTGCAGTAATTGAACTCCGCCGATATTATGCCGGGCGCTGGGCCGCCTCCGCTGCCCCCGCCGCCCCCGCCGCCCCCGCCGCCCCCGCTGTCCTCGCCGCCCCCGCCGTCCTGGCCGCCCCCGCCGCCCCACCGCCGCATCCACCGCCTCCGCCCCCGCCACGCTGTCGCCGCCGCCGCCGTTGCCGCCACGCAATACCCCGTGCTCGGGACGACGCGGCCTGTACAGGGCGCGCCGCTGAGTAATTACGGGTCCCACCACGTGTGGTGCTGTCGTCGTTTCCACAGCGTCATTATGGGTTGGTGAGCTCCCCTACAATGCGTGTTCTCTCCTTCGCCGTACACATGCGTCTTCGCTGACGCCGCTGTCAATACCCGTAAGCTTCTTAGTTTTGATCAATTATAGAAGCCGCTTGCGGTGCCTGTTGTGCCTCGAATATTTGCTCAAGGCGTAAATGCAGGGAGACGGCGCTAATGTTTGCGTTATGAGGTGCGCCGCTGAATTCTAAGCGTTCTCTGCCGCCTGGCGGAGGCGCGGAGGAGGCGCGCGCCGCGGCGGGAAGGGGAGTTACTTCCGCTTCACGGCGAATGGCGGCTGTTGTTCTACACGATGTTGACGACGGAGGCTTCGGGGGCAGAGTCAATTTCGGAGCGTTTGTCGCGCGCGCAGAACGGTGGTGGAGCTGTTTGTGCTGTACTTATCTTTCGATTTATGATCTTCCCGTGGGTGAGTATTTTGGTATTGCACATTTGTCAAATTAGAGCAGTTTTAGGAGTTCAATTTTTTGAGTGTAAGTTTACATTCACTGCTCAATTCACTAATGACCAGTAGATATAATAGTTGATAGTATTTCTCATATACTATAATTCTGTTCAGGGAAATGAAAACCATATTGGTCCACAGTCAATAAGGTCCGATTCCCAGAAAAGGTAATGAATATATTTGTAGATAGAAGATACATATGACCGAAACTGATTTATGCACTCTGAAACATATATTACTATCAGTTTTGAGTGGTTGAAGCTGTATTTTATGAATACGAGGGATTGAACAGCATTCAGTGCAATTCAATGTAGAATAAATTTACGTTTTATTACCGAAAATCACCATTCTACGTGATTGAATTGAAGTTTGCGCGCTGAGTGTTTGAGTAGTTATTGAATAAACTCCAGAGCATTCAAGTTACATAGTCTGCAGAGTTTTGCTTTAATAAAGAATCGCACACAAGGCCAGTAAATATGTTGATATTGTTGTAATATCATTGAGATTTGAATTATTTTTTACCACTATAATGCAAAACCATGTTATAAAATAGTGTGTTAATTATGCATTAAGATACATGAAAATACTTTCTAGAAAATAACAGAGTAAAACTGACTATATATATCTATCAATCTTATGGACAAATCAAAATTTCATTACCAGAACGAATCATGTGTTTACTTTCATTCTTGTATTAATCACTGTTTTGTTCGAAATACAAAACCGGTATGTATTGTAACATTTTAATTGAATTCATGAAATTTATTTCATATTACGACGCAGGTTTTGATCAGCGCTGCTAGAAACCTCGTAGCTTCACCGATGTAGCTTTGACTTTTTAAAATATTCGATGAGTTTGCGCAGAACCACAAGTACACATGTTTTTTTACCGTTCTTTTATTCGCGTCCAGTTGCGCTCCCCTGCTTCGAACACGAGACGGGAATTTATTTTTATTACCTCCCCGTGCCGCTTGCAACCGCACACCGGAAAGTAACGCACGTGACGCTAAAATCCATTCGAGTCTCCAAATTACTCCAATTCGCGTTTGTAAAGGAATATACCCGAACGGAAAGTATTTCTGAAAATTTTCCGTGTCTGCACGGAGAACGCCGGAAAGGGTAAGGTCGAGCGAGCCCAAATGAGTCCAATTCCGGCGCATCTCATGCTTGCCTGCGTCAAACTGCTGCATTAACCGGCGCCACTGGAACTTCGAGGAGAAAGGACGCTCGTGCGTTGCACGGGGATGCGGAGAGAGGGTAACGAAGAGAGATGAAAGAATTTGGAGAGGAGTTACAGGGAAGAATTAAAAGCACCCCGATGACAACTGAAGAGGAGATAACGGAATACCGGGAATGTGTTTTGTGACATGAGCTCTATAAAACGTGTATAAAACTGACGTGAAATCTGGAATGCGATATAATTGTAAAAGAACAGCACAGCATTGAAGTAAAACAAGAAGATAGAGCATACCAAAAAATTATAAAGCAGTTTAGGGTTGTGTCTCTAATGATTATCTGAATGAGCGAGATTATTAAGAAAAAAAATAACAAAAAAATGATGAAAAAGGGTAGTGTTCCAAGAAGACTTAATGATATTCCTAAGACAGAGAGCAGTAGAAATAAATTTTTATTTTAAAAGACAATATTGAATAACGGGAGGGATATAATGCAAAGTATACTGTACATTCTAGTTTTCTTTACACGAAAATAATTTAATACAAAACGTCATTGGAATTTGAAAGATATTAAAGAAGATATTGACCGTGCAACTTTTCTTGAGCGATGGCTTGGAGAAATGCGAGTGGAGTGAAGTTACGAAATCGACCACTAGATTTTATGTATCAATGCCAATTTCTGGAAAATTAGTTGTGCCTTCGCAAATTTCTCTATAATTTCCGTTCTAATTTTCGGAGGTATCTCTTTTGAAGGATATGGACCTGCGAAAGAAAGATAAGAACAGGAGTTCTCGTCTTCAACAACAAATAGTTTGTAATTACACCCCGATGAAGATGTGTTTGAAATGTAAGAATGTTATCAGTGCTAGCTGGGAGCTTTTACCTTCAACTATTTCTTGTGCCGGGGAGGGGGAATGTAGACCATCGAACAAGAAAAGTTGCGCGGGTAATACTGTCGAATGCGAATGAAGTGAAAGCGGTTAGAATCGATAAAAAAAATTGTATCCTAAGTAACGTCGATTATGTTTTAGTCAATATCTCTTGTGCACGTACTCAGCAGGGGAGAAAGATCAGAGGGCATTAGCCCCCTCCCTACAGAAGAGAATCATACATCTACAAAAGTATAGATTTTACTTATTTTCTATACTAACGATAGTCATTGATGAGATCAATTTTTAACGTAAATATTAACTACATGTCAACAAATAAAAATACATTTTATATTCATCCTTAATGAAAAATTCTTTAAAAGAAAACATCAAGTCAGCTCCCCCCCCCCGACAAATCCTGGGTGCGCCTCTGGACAATAGAAAGCAACAGGACATAGTAGGACATAATTGGGTGAGGTCGTTGTGACGGGAAGGGACTCGAGCAACCTTGGAGGCCTCGAGCAACAAGCGAGTAGCGACTGCAAGCATCGTCTGCGGAGGTCAGGAAGGAGGCCTGTTTGAGAGCGAGATCAGGGGTCGCGGAAAAGGAACAGAGGGGAGCGCCGCGGCAGCGGGGCGAGCAGACGCTAAGAGTTCCGCTTCCGGTCGTATGAATTGTTTGCTGTTTCCTTCAGTTTCGCCCCCCACATCCACCCCCGTCTTTCTTTCAATATTACTCCTCGCGGAACCGTCCGTTGCTAACCATATTTTCTGGTGGTTGACTTTCATGCATTTATCTGCGAAAATAACGTTTGCATTTTAATTTTCTGCACGCGGAATTTACGGTTCAATGAGTCGTGCCTAATCCCGCCCGCCCGGCCCTCTCTCCGACCGCGAAGGAGGAGGGCGGGCGGGCGAGCGAGCGGGCCCGCTCTGCCGTGTAATTGCCCCGGCCCACTAGCGGAGGGGGAAATACCATAGGCGAGAGCAGGAGGGGAGATTAAGCGGCGCTGCATGCAAGTGAGAAGGGTGCTGGAGAGCAGGGGGGAGGGAGAGAATAAAACCAACGACGGGATGTGGAGCGATAGGTCAGTGAGGTGACTTGTGAAGATAATGGATCGTTACACACACCGAAAATTCGGTGATTCTCAAATGCTCAGGCACGTATTTCGCCAAAGATTGTTAATACATTCTGAACACGTGTATGAGGAGTACCAGTCGGAAAGAACATGTTTTTAGAAATATAACATTTTCACATTACAAAGATGTAATTGTCGTTAATCTACATTCATTATTTTATTTTCTTCTTTAAACAAGAATACGCATAGTTTTATCTTTAATTTTCTCACAATCGTATTAAATACAAAAGGAGGTTAAGGGTCTTCTCTTATTAATGTTTATGAAATGGGTATTCCTAATTCAAGAAATGATTGACGATAATCGTTGAAATAAATGAAATTAGGAGGAGGTTTAATGTGATAAAAAGTCAGATAATGAGCTGAAGAGCACTTTAAACGTAATTTTATTGGTGAGTAAATGAAAGCCGTAAAAACGCTCTTGGGAAGAACGTTTCGGTTCTCTTGACGTATTTTTAAACTCAGGTTTGTGGAAGGATTACTGAACCAATGAGAAGGTTATAACTTCAAGAGAAAGTAATTTTTTGAGAGAATGAGCCGGTCACAGAAACGTTGGGAACATGAAGCTTCTCATTTTATATGCATGTATATCTACTATCAATACGTGGAAAATAGATTAAATCCATGTGCACAGAGGGGATGATTATAATTTGAGTTCTCCTTCTAATAACATTCTTATGTTATTAGAAAGTAAAATTATGAATTATACATCATAGAGAGGTACAATACAACAGGTAGCCTGGAAATCGGTAGCACAAAGAGAATTGCGGATATTTGAATGTGATACATGAAGTTAATGTGTGTTATGTTATAACTACAATTTTTAGTAACTATTTCTCAAACGTTTACAATTTTATTGGTTAAACTTATGGATTTAGAAATTAGGTATCAATCATTACGTACTACCTCGGCTGATAGGAATGTTCATCACGAGAAAGATCCTTCGTGTTGAATTCAAGGAATCTTTCATGATGATTTGATATTAACACTTCAAGAACAAAATCACTCAAAAGGGGAAATCAGGCGGACGATTCTTTGTGTCCTTGATGCATTCGATCTCCCATTAAGACATTTCATTCTCCAAGTTTCAATCCGCGTAGTATCCCCGTCGCAGTATCTTTTAACTCCTCCCAAGCCACATCCAGGCAGAGAGAAAAAAAGAAGAAAACTCGTTTCGGCCGTTTCTCCAAGCCAAGGGTTGATGGAGGAAGCTAGTGAGAGGGGAGGCGAGGACCTCCGTCAGGGAAGAGCCTCGTCCTAAGCTCCGGCGGAGGCGCGGACCGCGGGACCTAATGAAATGGCGCATTTCCCAAAAGGTTTCGCCTAGCGACGGCCCATTCGCGACCGGTAGCCTGCGGCGTTGCTAGCGGCGGCGACGACCGAGGCGGCGGCGGCGGCGGCGGCGGCGGCAATGGCGGCGACGCGGGGGCGGCGCGGTGGCATGGGGCGGCGGCGATGGAGATGGCGGCGGGGGCGGGGGAGGTGGTGATAGATGGCGGCGGTGGCGATGAAGGGTGGGAACGGCGGCGGTGGCGATGGGGAACGACCGAGGCGGTGGCGGTGGCAATGGCGGCGGCGCGGGGGCGGGGTGGTGGCACGGGGGCGGCGGAGTGGGAACGGTGGAACGGCGGCGGCGGCGATGAAAATAGCGGCGGGGGCGGCGGCGATGGAGATGAAGGCGGGAGTGGCGACGCGGGAGCGAGTTCGGGAGTGGTCGGGGTCAGGAACGGCGGGATCGGCGGCGGGGCGGTGTCGACGGTGGGGACAGCGGTTGCGGCGGTGGCGGTGGTGGCGGCGGGGTTGTGGGGGCGGGGTGGTGGGGCGAAGGGATAGATGAGGGAGGGCAGGAGCGGTGGCTCGAGGCGGTGTCAGCGGCGGGAACGGGATCGGCGGCGGGAACGGGAACGGCAGCGGAAACGGCGTCGGCTTGGCGGGTCGGCGGCAGAAGGGTCGGCAACGGATCGGCGGCGGGGTCGGCGGCGGGGTCGGCGGCAGGGTCGGCGGCAGGGTCGGCGCGGCGGGGTCGGCAGGGTCGGCGGCGGGGTCGGCGGCGGGGTCAGCTGGCGAGGTCGGCAGCGGGGTCGGCGGCGGGGTCGGCGAGTCGGCGGCGGAGTCGGGGTCGGCGGCGGGGTCGGCGGCGGGGTCGGCGGCGGGGTCGGCGGCGGGGTCGGCGGCGGGGTCGGCGGCGGGGTCGGCGGCGGGGTCGGCGGCGGGGTCGGCGGCGGTTCATCGGCAGAGTCGGCGCCGGGGGCGGGGTGGACAGTGGGAGCGGCGGTGGTAGCGGTGGCGGCAGAGGCGGCATGACGGCAGGGGGCGGGGGCGGCGTCTGGAGGCGATTCCGCGGCGCCCCACCCGCAGCGTCGCTTAGCGGGAACGATCGCATCAAGTCCTCGGGAGGACATTTGGTAATTGGCCTCGAGGACCCGGGCCCTCGTGAGCTGTTGAGAATTGTGATTATTCGCACACCAGGAAGGCCCGGTGGGCTAGTGCTGGTGGGAGGAAATGGAGAGAAATGGCGCGGAAAGTTGTTCCCTGTATTCTTGCTGCGAAGTGAGGAGTTTAACAAGATGTTTTCAAGAGTTTCGTGTCACCTGATCATTCACTTAATTGTTACAATTAACACAACGAAACAGGATACAATCAGATTGAAGCACCATGTTTATCGTTCGTTCTATTCATAAAAGGAAGATAACGGAAAATTAAAAAATAAATTTCATTGTTCGTTCTGACGAACAAAAAGTAGTAAAGTTAATTCGGACGGAGGAAGGTTAATGAATTACAGGAATCTCATAAATATTAATAAGATGTTGTTTATTTCAAAAATGCAGAAAATGTAAGCTATTAATTTACAAATGAATGTCTTAGTTGGAAAACTAGAAAAGTGTTACGTCTAAAAGAAATTTTCATTTAGCAGGTTAACAGTTTTGCCATTGGTGAGGCCGTTTATTTTCCTGTTACAAAGTGTATTACTGGATAATCCGGCTGTATTGTGAATTTGTTTAAAAATTGGTACAATCTTAGCATTATACAAAATATACAGGTATTTAATTACACAAAATATTTATACATAGTTCTTCAAAATTGTGGTATAGGCTAGTATCAGATTAGAAATAAATTTATTGTACATGTGATTAAGAAAAATCCCTTTGTTGTACCCCTGATGATGGCTTAATAAAAGCCGAAACGTTGGAAATTTAATTGATGTTTTTTACCGACCAAAACCCAAGAAAATTCCATACTATTAATCAACTTGGTCCAGAAATTAAGCACGAATATGTCTTCACTTTCGTAAAAACGACGGTTTTTAAGATGTTTCGGCGATTGTTGATAGAATATTTTCGTCAACAAGTCGTATCTCGTCACCACCATTCCAAATCACATGTGACATGAGAATTACAACTCGGAAATATTAATTCGTAAATATACACAGACAATATAACCCTCCTAACTCGCTGAAAGATATGGGCATCAGAAGATGAATGGGGTATTTTACGGAAGGTCGGCAGCTCTCAGTTCCAAGGGAACAATGCGTGTCTCGTAATGCATCGCGCAGTTTTGCATATGGAAAGGAAAGCGTGGCACTTCGCCCTTGAGTGGCGCAAAGTGCGAAAGGGCCGAGGAAGCGAGCCGTCCTTCGATAAGGTCAGGCGCTGGAGTGGACGCGGTCGTGGTTTATCGCCGCTATTTCCTGCGAATCCGGAGGTCGCTGCCGTGCCGGCGGCGGCAGCAGCCGTGTGGAAGTGGCAGCGGAGGCGGCCGTCGCGACCCTGGTGAAGGCTGCGATGGAGGAGCAAGGGTGGTGGTGGTGCTTTGGCTCCTATTGTGACGGTGGTGGATGTGAAGGCAGTAGGGACAGCGGCGGTGATGGTGCCTGTGGCTCCAGTTACGACGTTGGTGGATGTGAAGGCGGCGGGAGTGGCGATGGTGATGGTGCTTGAGGCTTCGACTGCGTCAGTGGTGCATGTGAAGGTGCTAGGAGCAGCGGTGGTGGCGATGGTGGTGGCTATGGCTCCGAGTGTACGGTGATGGATGTGAAGGCGGTAGGAGCGGCGGTGGTGGCTGTGGCTCCGAGTGCACGGTGATGGATGTGAAGGCGCTAGGAGCGGCGGCGGTGGCATCGGTGATTGCTGTGGCGACGAGTGCACAGTGGTGGATGTGAAGGCGGTAGGTGCGGCGGTGGTAGACAGTGGTTGCTGTGGCTCCGAGTGCACAGTGGCGGATGTGAAGGCGGTAGGTGCGGCGATGATGGTGCCTGTGGCTCTGACTGCGATGTTGGAGAGGCAAAGGGAGCGGGCGTGCAGGCGGAGGCGGTGGCGGTGAAAACGGTGACGATGGCGGCAGCGCAGGTCCCTTGGGAGAGTGCGGCGGCTCTTAGTACTTCCGACCCGAGCGAAAGTAGAGGAAAAGACCACTGGCCCGGCAGAAACCAGGGGCTGCTGAAACTGTGGGCAGGGGAGGCTGGAAATAAGAAAGAGGGGAAATGTGAATGGGCAGGAAAAAGAAGCTTGCTAGACGAAAATGGAACAGATGGTTTGAAGGTGATTGAAAAATGCTGATAAAATATAAATGATGAAGTTACTGGAAAATATTTTCGATTGAAGAGAGAAAGCAGTTGTTAAGAAAATGTGTGTGTATGCGTTCGTGCGTGAGAGAGAGAGAGAGAGAGAGAGAGAGAGAGAGAGAGAGAGAGAGAGAAGAAAGAGAAGAGAGAGAAGAGAAAGGGAAGATAGAGGGAAGAAAGAGAGAAGAGAAAGGGAAGAGAGAGGGAAGAAAGAGAGAAGAGAGAGAGATAAGAGAGAGAAGAGAGAGAAATTTGTCGTAGTATATAATTTTAAAATCAATTTAAAACCCACACGAGGTTGTCTGCAAACACATTTATCTGTTACACCTCCGGGTCACTTGGCTTATCCTGATTTCTCATATAAAATTTATCTTCATAATATCTGAAGATATAAGGCTGATCCCCACTGCCCAGACGCAAAGACCGGCTCGATAACACCGCTATGCTCTTCTCGGAGACGTGCACCCATGCCGTTCTTCCTATACTTCTTTCGCGACTTCTTTCGCGACTTCTTTCGCGACTTCTTTCGCGACTTCTTTCGCGACTTCTTTCGCGACTTCTTTCGCGACTTCTTTCGCGACTTCTTTCGCGACTTCTTTCGCGACTTCTTTCGCGACTTCTTTCGCGACTTCTTTCGCGACTTCTTTCGAGACTTCTTTCGAGACTTCTTTCGAGACTTCTTTCGAGACTTCTTTCGAGACTTCTTTCGAGACTTCTTTCGAGACTTCTTTCGCGACTTCTTTCGAGACTTCTTTCGCGACTTCTTTCGCGACTTCTTTCGCGACTTCTTTCGCGACTTCTTTCGAGACTTCTTTCGCGACTTCTTTCGAGACTTCTTTCGAGACTTCTTTCGAGACTTCTTTCGAGACTTCTTTCGAGACTTCTTTCGAGACTTCTTTCGAGACTTCTTTCGAGACTTCTTTCGAGACTTCTTTCGAGACTTCTTTCGAGACTTCTTTCGAGACTTCTTTCGAGACTTCTTTCGAGAGACTTCTTTTCGAGTAGTAGTTTTTCGGCGAATGCCGAAGCAGTACTCTAACAAACGGGCCACGAACCTCGCGCGATCATTCCTTCCTCTTCCTTGTCCTATCCTCTCCCCTTACACACACACACACACACACACACACACACACTAACATGCACTACACCACCACATATTTCGGGAGACCGGTCCTTCCGGACTCGGGAGCTTAGAGTTTGTTCCGGCTGGTGCGGTGCCCCGGGGAGAGTCCTGGTTAGGAGGAAACCCCGCTAGCCGACGGTAGGTCGGCGCCGGATCTCACCATCCAGCGGGGGAAGTTCACCGCCGTTTCCCGAGGGAAAAACGTCCTCTAGACTTACGGGACTAATGACCTAAGCTGTTAACGCGCCCGGAATCACTAACCGACCAACCAGCCAAGAACCGCGCGAACTGAACCGATGTCGTCGGCGAGGTGCACGTAAGGGCAGTGCTGCAGCGTTGACGACGGCGTCGTCGTCAGGGGCGATGGAGTTGGCTGAGGGGCGGAAGTGCGCCCTCGCAGATTACAACGGCGGCGGCGGCGGAGGCGGCGGAGGCGACGCCTGTGGCGCTGTGGTGCGGGCGCCGCCACCGCCTGACGCCTCCGCCTCCGCCGCCACCGCCGGATTCATTACCAGCCCCGGCATTATGTTCCCGGCTTAGATTAGACACCGCCGGGGCGGCGCGCCGCGCCGTGCGTCGATGCGGCGAGGAGAGACCGCGCCCCGGGCGGATGGGATCGCTTGCGGTTGCGGCGGGCGCCGGCGCTGGCTCTTCGGGCAGCGTCGTGTGCTTGCACATTGGCCGGCATGCGAGGCCGGGGGAAATCGGCCGGGATTTTGCTCCTAATTATACAGGTTGACACGGAATAAATGTTTACGAAAACTTCTATGAATGAAGGGGTGTCGAAGATGATTTCTGTTCACTGCAAGTGAGTGGGAGGTAATACGTTTTACATACACATACACACACACACACACACACACACACACATATATATATATATATATATATATATATATATATATATATATATATATATATGAATTTACGCTTGCTCCTGTTTGGCAGACAACATCATGAGCTGGAATCAATCCATTTCACGAATGACTGCGTCTGAATGTGACCTGCCGAAAACCTATGAATAAGTTACCTTCCAATCGGGGCAAAATGTTACTTGTGTAGTAACTTCGTTAGATGTACCGCTACTAATACATCTACCATTTTAGTACACATCTATTAACACCATGTTAATTAGCAAATCGGTATAATGTTCGACTCCCTCCATGCCTTAGACGTTTGAAACAGTCATTCTGAATTTCTCTGTATAATTAGCCTGGAATCCAATTGCTAATTGAATTTCATAAAAATGCAATTTCTTGAGTTATCTTCTTCTTAGTGTATAAAAAGTTTGTGAAAATTTGATGGATCTCTAATTCTTTTTTTGCAACTCATCAACAAGATCAGAAACCATAAGTTATTTAAATGAAGCGGAAAATTCCTATACTTCATCGTAAAACAATTTTGTTTGTGAGAACGTTTACTTTTAGGTCATACATATGAGTGGTAGATAATTTCTGAACAATTCCACGAATGTGATTGGAATGACTTTATTGCATGTCTTACATTGCCAATTGACGATATTTGCATGGTTTGATTTTGAATAAAAGACGAGTTAATTTACTTAAATGTCGAATATTTATGACAAACACATGATTTTGTTTGTGTAACAGCCAGATACCAAAAGTTTTGATGCCCAAATGGTTATACATTGTTCCACTTTTGGAACAGAGTTTTTAAATTGGCGACAATCTTTGTATGCGTATTGCACATACAAAGCAACATTATTTTAAATATTTTTGAAAATGCAAAATTGTTAGTTGTTAATTTTTTTTCTGAATGAAAAAATCCAACTTATTATTTTTCTCAGGTTCTACACAAAAAACTTGAGAATTGTGACTTTTTAAAGCAAAACATAGGAATTGCAACTTTTTTGAAGATGCTTTTCCTACACATTTATATGCGTCTGTGTTTCAAAACGGTAGGAAATAAATATTTATATTTGTTATTTTGTAAACAAGGATCTATTAACCCAAAATTCATGTCCTTGCGTACATAATTGCATCATTCTTCAACAATTTTTTCACGACAACCGTATCACTTATCGAATTTTTATTTTCCTTCATTTAGATTTAGACTATTTTCCTTTACCTCCTTTATTTTCAAGCGTGTATCTGTAAATGCGGATAGAAAATTCCAGCACAATCGCCTATCTCATGTATTTATTATGAAGCACACGGATTACAAAACCTGTTTTATTTTCTGCTTCAACGTGTTTTCGCGCCCAACAAACCGGTAAATCATATCCGCGAAGATGAGCTGAACGCAGCCTATTATTAGTTCATTGGGATTAAACAGGATTCCATTTCCATCTGGATGCGCGAGGATAATGGCAGTCGGGGCTGGCGAGGCGAGGCGCGGGACGGCATGCGCTCGGCAGCGCGGGCGAGGGAGATAACACATTTTAACTATTGGCCGCCGCCGCCGCATTGTGAACTAAACAAGTGTATTTCTAATAGGGTTAATTAATGAACGCGAACAGCGCTTTTCCAATAACTCGTCACGCACGGGGTCGCCGTGACTGGCTGGTGGCCGGCTGCGTCGTTTCGTGGACGGACTCACAATGAGATTCCTGATTGCACGCGGCTCGGCTCGTTAGGATGAAGTTATGTTGCGGCACTTCGACGTCAATATGGTTTACACTTCGCAGTAATCTTAAGACTGGGATGACGATTATTTGATAATGTTTAGTGACACAATTAGAATGCTAAATAGTGAGTGATATGATGCACATGGAGGGAGGATTGGCTTTAATTATGAGTGTAGCATGACAAATGCACATCACCAGAATTCATCTGTATTTCAAATATTATGAAATATTAAAAACAATGAAATAATTGATTAATACTTTTCAAACATTATGCGTGAAATGTTTAAAATTTTTTGTTTAATGTGTACAAAATGTCAAGCTAGATTTAACATTTACATTTATTAACTGACAAATCATATTTTCTCGTTGAAAGAGGAGAGAAAAAGATGAAAAATATTTAAAATGAAAAGTCATTTGCATTCTTTTTATCTTAAGAAAGAATTTGTTTTTACCACTCTGAACAAAAAGAATGAATTCCGTCTTCATTCTATTTTGAAGTTAGCTAATTGTGCAGGCAGTTAATGTAATTTGCTGCAGCAGTAATATTGATGTAGACAGATGCGAAATTGTTTGCTTGCAAAATGGTGGAATTTCGTTGAGAATAGGTCCTTGATATTTTCGTTTCATCATTTTGACGTAATTCTCCGTACAATAATATGCGATTAGCATTTTATTTTGACAGAAAGAAATCAGTAGACTTAATTTAGATTCGTTGTTATGCACATTGGCAAAAATACATTGATGAGATTCCATAACTTAAAATCGTTCATCCTGGAAATTTTTCTCTCTTTATCGTCCATTTCTTTGAGGGGGAATGTTTTAGGGAAAGCAATGATTAGGGATACTAAACCTTTCAACTTTTCCCGAGTTGTTGTGCGACTAACGTAACCACATCTCAAACGTCAGGGAATCTGCGTAGTTTTCTTTCAAGTTCTGTAACAATTGAACATTCTTCATATATATAGTTTAATACGCTTAAGACTTCAAATGCTACAAATATTTCCAAAATATATTCTGAATAATAAGTTTTGGAGTGATTTGTCTTGAATTTTACATTGTCCACAGCCAGAGACTCTGTGAAAATTCAAATTCTAGCAAAAAATTGCATCATGTTATCAGCGGGAAGCACATAATTCATAAGCAATATCAATGATTTTCAGCGTTTTAAAGCAACTGTAAAACATAAATAACGTAGAAACGATCTTCGGTGAGCCACTCAACCCTCCCTCTGGTAATATTTTAGGGTTGAGAAAACTGGCTATCTGGAGATATTATCCATTCGATGTTCTCTCCTGGTTCATTGTTGCTTTTTGTAGAAAATACTGGGCAAAAATTTGATTTAATTTCCTTCTCCTAATCACATTTTAATTGTCTACCAGAATCATTGGTACTTTCATGGTGAAGGATACGCATTAAGTCCAAAAATAAATCGAATTATGTATATATTAAACTTATAATAACTACACTAATAATAACTTACACTAATTATAATATTAAGTATAATAACGATTTTTTAACTGAATATTAAAATTTCTGGAAGGAAGACAAAGTTTTTAAAATTGTATATTCAATCACAATTTTTACGGAATACATTGCCTAATATAACTTACAAGAACCGTGTATGCGAATTCATGTGTATATAAATAAATAAAATGTACATTAACTAAAGAAAACAGTTGTCCCTATGCAGTATTTGAGTAACTCCCGGGTGTGCAGATGTGCCGATGTGGGTATGTGCGGTTCCTTCATACATGGCTAGACCACTTCTCGTGCACCAATCGAGACATATGAGGTGTCATTCGACGCTTCTTGGTATCCTGATAGGGAAGGGATATTTTGTTTTCGGATACGGCCAGAAGATTCAAAGAAATTTTTTACGTGTTTTGGCGCTGCGTTCTTAGTGAGTATGCTAAGAATGAACTAACGCCACCTAAATAGATCCATGAAGGTGGCGTTTATTACACTCCAGTATCCCGTGGTTATTTTAAGTTCACGGCATCATAATTTCTTCCGTGAGGTTGGCACCCTGATAGTTCACAAACTAGCCATAAGAAATGAAAATCGCGCGGCAGAACTCAAAGTATTTTGTGGGTATTTTTTATAATTAATTTGCAAATTGCCTTGGAACATTGAATTTGAAGAATATGAACTAAATAAAAAGAAAACGAGAAATGTAAGTACAGTAATAGAGAAAATATATTTCTTAAGAGTGCAAAGATCCATTTTTAATCTCATGTGACTTAAAACTCGACCTTATTCACACGTACATACGAAATAGTAACTTTTTAACGCCAATATAGATTTTCAAACAGAGCAGAAATCAGACTGCGTTTCAAAATCTTAAAAAATTAGGGGACAAAATGTGGAAGGGTTAAGCAACTTAGGGGAATCCAATGTAATTGTAGAATCTCCAGCGTCATAATTTTCCGAATTAATTGAGAATTATCGTATAGCAAGAATAGAGCATAACGCAGAAGAACAAGTTACAGGTGATCATTTACTTTCATATTGGAAAAGTAAAAATAAAAATATAGTTGTGCTAAATTCTAACTATTCGCATTATTCGTTCCTGCAAGTAGTTTTTACGGCTGTTATCATTTTGAAATTACAATATTACTAGTTCATATCCCGCATGGAGGTAATATACAAGGCCATTGGGCGATGGGACTTTTGAACGGCAAGTTCCAACCAGATACTGTAAGAACATATTTGAACAAAGCTAGACGTGAAACAAATGAAATATGAAAGAAATTTTCAACACATAAAAATACTATTAAAACAGTTAACAGCGTCGGCGACGCCACATTCAACTAACATTAGGTAGTCTGCGTCCACTGAAAGTAATCATTATAATGATAATTGTATTTAACATTTTGTAATGAGACACAGTTTTATTAACCCATCATAGAAGATTTCATTAAACAAGGGTATTGTGATATTTTATGAAGAAAATATCCGGTTTAGGAACACTATCCTTTTGCATCTAATCTACGCTGGCATTCCAAAGCAGAGCGTGTTGGCCGCACCTGCTGTGAGAGGCGTTCGGCCAGCGTGTAGGCCGCGCGGCGCCGCGTATGTGTGTGTGTGTGTGTGTGTGTGTGTGTGTGTGTGTGTGCGCGTGTGTGTGTGTGTGAGGTGATGGGAACGACAGCGACAGGCGGCGCTTGAGCGTCGGGCCGTGGGCGGCGGAGCGGCGAGCGCACACGACATATCCGGCTCATCGCGGAGCGACGGCCAGCCAGCGAGGGGGCGGGGCGGGGCGGGGCGGTCAGCGCCGCGGAGGGCGAGGAACGGCGCGCGGGGGGGGGGAGGCAGAGCGACGGGTGCAGCGCGGCCGAGAGGCCCGGCTTCCACGAGGCTCGCGTTGCTCTTCAAACAGGGCGTCCATTAGGCGATGTCGTGCAAAAAGCACGCGCGCGCCGCTGCGGTCTATTTCGAGAGGCGGCCGGGAGAGTTCGCTCGCCTCGCTTCGCGCCGCGCCACACCGCGCCCAGCCACCGGTTGGGGCGCTATGACGACGCACGAAGAGGACTAGCAGAAAGAGGAGGACGGAGGGAGAGAGAGAGAGAGAGAAAGGTGGGTGGAAGGAGGATCGGAGCGCCGCCATGGTGGCCGGTGTGTGTCGTCCTCCGATTTTGCTTCGTTCGACGTGTGTCGTTCTGCTTTGGCGTTTTTCACTCACTCACCCTTCTCGTGTTCACGCCTGGCTTTGTTTGGGCTACGAGATCAGAGATCAAAGATACAGAGATAATACATTGATTACAGAACATTTAAATTACACAGGCTTGCGCACAATTATTTTGTATTTTTTGGTATCATACGTTGTTTGTCAGATATAATTTTTTTTTGTTTTTTCCTACTTTTCCGATAACGTTTTATTCATTATCGCTTTTTTGTTTGTATTGTAGATCTCACTTCCAATTTAATAATATTTTGTTGTTACTGGGCAAAAAAATAGTTCTTTCAAAATAACAGCGTAAAGCTAAAATAAAAGTACGATTGTATATAAATGTTACCAATGCAACGTATCTTCGCAAACTTATCATCCCCGTGTCATATTTTGTCTTGTGCTAGTTGCCAACTAAAGTACGAACTATTCTTTCTACTACTCTTCGAACTATTTTTCCGTTTCTGTTCAGCGGCAGTCTACCTCTACATGTGTGCGATTACTCCCACATCCTTCCGCTGTACCTTTCATTCTGCGTCAGTCTACACCCGTATTGGCAGCAAGGGCGGTGGCGGCGGCGGCGGCGACGGCGTCGGAGGCAGTCAGGAGGGGCTGCGTCCCACGGAGTCGGATGCAAGTTAAATATTTGACCACCCTCCCGCGCGCGCCCCGCGGCAGGAAGCGGAAAAAAGTGCGCAGTGTCGCGAAATGCCGCCGCAGCCTCCTCCCGCTCCCTGCCCCCTCCCCCGCCTCCCCCGCCCCGCCCCGCGCCGGTGGAGCGGCAAGTGCGTCGACTGCAAACAGCGTCCGTGGCGGGCGCGCGACGAAACAGCCGTAACTTTTTTTTCTGCACGCGGGAGATCCGGATTTCCCGGATGGCGACTCAGCAATAGGTGCCTCGCCGCCCCCCGCTGCGCCGTCGTGTTACGTACAGGAAATCCAGGGGTAGATAAATAACAGTTCTTCACTAATATGTTTATTTATAATAAGCCAACAATTCTATATTCAAAGTACTGTGTACAAATCAAGTCAACATGTGCCAGTAGATGTCCCTTTAGGGCGCAGTAATCACAGTCTACAAGATTCTTCCCGAAAACAAAGCCACACGTCGTCAACAATAACTTTCACTAGAGTGCACTCACTAAGCCAGCAACATGCTCTACCGCTGAAACTTGACTCTTCTGGCTCCCCCGGGCCGGGGCCCTTATATACCCCCGAACCCCTTACGCGACTCCACGCGTTTCCCGCCTCTGCGGCGGGGAAGGTACGGGTAGTGCCCACTGGGGGCTGTGCCCGTTGCGGTCCGGTGCCCCGGTACGGGGCGCCGCTGCTCGCCCTGCTCCTGGTGGCGCCTTCCGGCACTGCTCATTAATTGTCCCGTCGCCGGTCCGGGCGCGTCTCCGGGCGGCCACAGTGGGCCTCACTTCTTGTCTCTGGCGCAGTGGGCCCATCTGGCCCGCCTCCGCGGGCACAATGCTGTATACACAGCATGTCGCTTTCGCAGAGGGCGCTCATGCTGTTGGCCGACGTCGATCGACGGGGTGAATCTGTGAAGTCATGCTCTCTTAAAAGGATTGGAATGTATCGGTGAATGGAATAAAAAGCTCAGTTTCTGGCTACGAACACGCATCAGATGCCCTTCGTCAAAGAATTTATTGTTTAGGATAATTAAATTGAGATTAATGATGCGAGATGAATTTTGCATGGATAACTTTTAACCCTAGTTGCCTAAGCCAAGGAAAAATCAATAATTTCACAACTTTGTAATAATATTCGAATAGGTAAATAATAAGCATATAATTTGTTTCAGAATTTTATTTTTACATCTCCATTGTTAAACAACAATGGTAATAGTTGCTATATACTACCAGTTACTATATAACCACACTTATCAGTAAATATTTTTTTACGCATTTTATTTAATTTAAAAAGTTATGTTAAACTTACGTCTGTAGCATACAGGTGAATTTTTCCACACAAAAAACGAAGAAAAAATAAATTGATATTTACGATTCGTACCCCCTCTTCTGGAAGACACAGCACAACCCAAAACGACACGGCAACAAACAAATGTAGTGAGAAATCTATAAACTCTTAAAAATCTACAAATTGTAACTTATTCACTACACCAGAATGGTACTTCATAGTCCAACATTACCAACAACCTGTGAGACTTGCTGCACATATTGTAATTATTAAATAGGAGTAAAAGATTGTGGTACTTTTAAGTTTCTTCAGTAAAATAAGTCTTAATAAAGTAAAATAATTTGTAAATAAAATTATTTAGAAATGATTATAAAATAAGTTTATATGAAAAAAAATTCAGAATCGTACGACTTCGTGAATGAAAGGTTTAAAAAACTAATATAAGACATATATTTTTATATATAGCTTCTTAAACCATTTACTGTGAATGTATAATAAGCAAGATGCAATAGATAAATCTTGTTTCGGTGAATTGTCGATGAGAGTGCGTGAGCGAGCGTCAATGAACCAACTAGGCAACCTGTCTAGCGCCACTGTATTGCGGGTGGCGTTGCGGCAGGCGTATCACCAGATTGGATTTCGCTCTACTCCGTTGGAGGGTAATCGCCACCGCCTCAACAGTGAGTTGACGGCCTTGGGGCTGGGGAGGAGGGAAGGGAGCAGCCATTCGCAATCCCTGTGAAAGCCGGTGTCAACCTGTTCCAATCATGGAATCTGATTGATGTCTCCGTGTGCTGAGCTGAGCGCCAACTCTAGGGGGTTCGCCCGCCATTGACGCTGCTCCTGCCTCCGCGAAACCCTCTTTGCAGCAATTTCTCGGTGGATACTGCTATTTAACAACAGTATTTTCGTATAGTACTAATTCACACTGATTGCCAGGTTATTTGGCTCTAGTGGCAGCAGCAAAAATCCTGCAGAACAAAGCCGCTCAAAATAGTTTTCCAGACAAGTAGCACGTGCACTGCTCAGAATAATTAAAATTCGTTTAACAATAAGTTCAATATACAAGAAATTAAGTAATTTACTAAAAGTCTTATCGTCGTAAATAGTTTAATAAAAATCCCAATACATCTGAAATAACGTACTTCTACAATAACATGATGTAGTATATTTCATACACAGTACAACAGGTTTTTACATATGAAGACTATATAAAAGATGCATTACATGCATTACATAAAAATTACATGCTGCAACACATAAAGAGAAAATATTTTTAAATTTCCTTGGAGCCTTGCTGACGCATGAGGTAAACTGTGTTGAAAGTTATTACATGTTCAGTATGTGAATGCTGTCGGTTTGCGCAGTAGGCGGATGGCCGGATATACACAATAAAATATTTGCATTTTCAACAAAAATTTAAACTTTTTTACTGTTTTTTTTGTATTTTTTCAACTTTCCTAGAATATAAAAAAATCGTAGACTCATCTTATATGGCCGGTGGCTGCACAGTTTTTTTCATTTTCTGGGCACATTGGCAATTAGTAAAACAGATGTTTTATTAAGAAAATATTGGGTTTCTCAAACAATACCTCTCAAAACTGGTGATAAATGATAAATGATTGGGAAATGTTTCTTCTATCTTTTCATGGTAATTATTCAGCTTTATGAGAACTTGCGTGCATAGAGACCTGGTGGCAACAGAGAAAAGGGGTTGGAATGTTTTCGTTTCGAATTGTATTGCTTTCTTATTAGCATGTAGGAATACGAAGTCGAAGCTTGGGTATTCTTTCATTCTTTATAATTCGTGTAACTGATGTTGTTAATGGTAGAACTTAAGTTGTTACTTGTAAATTAAACAAATATATTATTATAAAACAATTATAATAAACAAATAAGTTTTCAGACCAATGAGAACAAGTCCCAAGTTCCGGGCGTTTAAAAAGTAATATGATTGACACGAAAATGAGTTAGTATTCCTAAATAACTGCTAACTCTTATTAAGTCAGTTCCATTCGCTGTAGTATTGGTCACGTATTTGCCAAGCTTAACAAGTAATCGTATTTCCATTAAACAAAATCGTGTGAAAAGCGTGTTGAAATTATGACAGAAATTTAATGTTATGTAACATTATAAAACAAAAGTTCCTGTTTCATTTGGTGTATGCATTGGATTAATTATTTTTAAATGCATTTTTGACTAATTTTATTATTTTAAATTTCATCCTTACTCCGAGAATAAGAAAAGTTGAAAAAATACCATTGTTTTGTCTAAAGTGTTGGCAAGTCGGGTAAGTTTCAAAGTGGGACTCTGCAAGAATTTAGAGAAATTAAATAAAATAGAAACTTCTACTTTCTGATTTGCTACAGCGTCTGCCAGACACTTCCTATTCAAATAGTCCGCTTTATAAATTGTGTTTAGCGTTGCTAAAAAGGAAATAATGTTCACATCATTAACAACCCACTTAAATAACTTCCTGGTAAATTAATAGGTTCCTTTCAAGGCTGAAGGCTAGCTTTAATAAATAATCTTTTAATTGTCCACCCTCTAGTACGTCGCAGGAAGAATACATTCATATTCTTTTCATTTTTTAAAATAATAGGTTCTAACCGCATCCTAGAAATATGTCTATCAACACTCTCAGAACCTTGATTGAGAAATGTTATGACTTTACGTTGAAAAGGATGAATTGAATTCGGGTCGTGCTTCAGACATTCAGTAAAAGCACTATTGTTTGATGTTTAAATTCTTTGTTTTCTCTTAAGTGTAGCACAAAAGGATGCAGGATAGCTTACACATTAATTCAGTACGATCTCTGTCCTAGAGACAAATTTTTATTTCTGTATTTGAAGATAGATGGAGACGTCAAACAACAGGTTTAGACAACCGAATAAACAGAAGACGAACTACCTCGGTCAGTTTCTTTATTATCAGGTGATATAGGGCTTTTCAGCGTATTTTGGTTTCTAAAATTTTCAATATGGCGAAAATTCGGTACTACCAATTTCAAAAACGTAGTACATGTCTGCAATAATAATTTTGGATTAAGGTATTGGAGATAACAAGAGTATTGATATTTTTGTATGGCTATTTATAGCAACTAACGTCACAAAACAACGCATGTATTTCTCGGATACCTCCGTTTACACAACTGACTCAGATGCGGCGGGCGGCAGAGTGTGTATCAAGGGTCTGTTAAAGAGATAATTGTGTTAAATGGACACCTGACTTTGATATTTCATGCACAAATATTCACTTGTTTGTTAAAAATATAATAGAAAAATGTTAATCTATTTTGTTTCAGGTAAGCAAGGAGACAATTTTCGTGAAACCGAGACGTGGTTATGTGAGTAAAGTTGCATCCAATTCAAGTTTTTCTTTACTCTAAAATTCTTTTATCAAAATCTATCATTGAAACCATTTCATTGTATATTTTTTAATACTTTTCTTAATTTAAAGGTCTTTTGCGTAAGTGTAAAATGTAAACATTTCTAAATGTATTGCATTTTAATGGTCCCAAGTATAGAAACAAATCACTAATTTTGCTGAGTTTTTACGAATGACTTGAACATTGATTTTCTAGAAAAGAAAACTCGCACCAACAGCTAATTTAATTACAATAGAAATGGTAGGGTGTATGTTTGTGAATTGAACGTTGTAGGTGTCAGGCGATTCGAATTTTGTGCAGAGGTTTCTTTCAGGTTTGAGAATCTTTTACATGAAGTAAATCTGCAGCATTGGACAGTTAGCTTTACTTCCCCCCGAGGGAAAGCGTTCGAAGGATATTTTCTCCCTTAAAAATACACAGCTTTAAAAAATACAATTTAGGTAGCAAAGGATCCCAAAACGTTCATTTCCAGCCTTAGACGTGGCGTCACCAGGTCAGCCATTCAAGATCATTCGCGTGACTGGTCGCAGAAGCCATCGACATCGCATTTCATGAGTCAGTAGTTCTTACTAGTACTTGCTTGTGACGCGATATTTATTTATTTATTTATTATATTTTACGTCAAAAAAACAGTTAAAAAACTGCGTATGACGGGCTATGGGGAAAAGTGAATTGTGTGCACATTTTCAAAATTCTGTGATCCCTACACTAAATCATATACTACTTAAGTTTTGAATTTTGAAAGGGAGAAAAACAAACAAAAAAACTCCCATGTAATAAAATCTATTTTCAAGGATAAATAAGCATTTGGTTATTATTCGTAAGGATTTGGTTATTATTCGTACAATTCGTTTTTGTAATCTAAAAGTCTGAGAGCTATAAGATGTATTTCCCCAGAATATTATGCCATATCTCAGGCGGGAATGAACATTCGCGAAGTATACACAACGAGCAGTATGAAGGTTGACTGAATTTGCAAGAATTCTGAACGCGTAGCATAATGAACTTAATTTTGTGTTCAATTCATTTAAATGGACGTTCCATTTAAGGTTTGACTGAATTGAGAGACCTAAACATTTTGTTGCCTTAACATCAGTCAATGGTACACTGTTCATTTTCAATGGAGCACAGAATTTTTTATTTGAAATGGAAAACTGCATTAAAACCGTTTTCTTTTCGTTTACTATTAATTTGTTATTTCGAAACCAATACCAAACGATAGTTCCGGAATTTAAACTTCATCAGATTCAGAACGTTATTTTCACTATAAGAGGCGAAAAGTAGTATGGCAGATATTACAATGGGGTCCGTATTAGTACGTATTAGTAAATAACTCAATTAGATTCAATTCCGTTATGTCTTATTTTGCGTGGCGAGGCTCAGACCATTAGACCCGCCCTGCCGCCTGACCACGCAAATTCCGCTACGCCCCTTTCACCGTCTGGCAGAGAAAGAAGGTATTACTCAGACGACGATTCGAATTTTGTGCAGAGGTTTCTTTCAGGCTTGAGGATTTTTTACGTTAAGTAAATCTGCAGCATTGGACAGTCAGATTTACTCCCCCCCCCCGAGGAAAAGCGTTCGAAGGATATTTTCTCCTTAAAAATACACAGCTTTAAAAATTACAATTTAGGTAGCAAAGGATCCCAAAACGTTCATTTCCAATGAAATCTAATTAAAATACTTTTTTCGCATTTTTTCAATTTTTCTGGCCTCTAATAGTAGATTTGAAACATGCCTTTAAGAATATTACAAAAGAGTAATACGAGTTTTCGATAAACTTAAAAGAAATTGTATGAAGCATTTCTACTCACCTATGAAAATTCAAAGAAAAAATTGCAGCCTGTCTTCGAGAAATGTTCGTTTTTAAATTAACCATAATTTACTCTAAATAACGTGAAAAATTCCAATATTTTCAAAACGTAAGGCCTGCTTCTGGTTTTTAAGCGCCATAAGCTGTGAGGAAAAACACTTGTCAAATTGCGACTAGTATTTCAAGCAAAAAATATACGAAAACTATTTGTTTTTCAAAAACGTCTACATGGTTTTATTTAAAGAGATATTTTTGGAACACATTGTATTAAAAAACATTGGAACTTACCAAATGGTTCATTGTGATTCGTCTGTTCCATTTCGTATTTATGCTTTCCTTGGCATCTTAAAGGGCCGTAAAATTGTTCCTGAAGATACACGTAGGTTATTAACTCACAATTTTTGCTTTCTGTGGATCTTGACTCTAACGTTCTATGTTAATGGAACTATAGCCAATAGCTTATATTTGAACAATAATAACATCGTTTTGTTTCATATCTAGCAAAAAGGCGAAGGGTTTTTAGTTTGTTTCGTGCTTGACACAAAATACTCGTGTTTGAAATTGGCTGTACTTCGCTCTTCATACGACTTCATTCAATTCTCTTTACATCTTTGTAAAATTTCCTCTAAAGTTCTTAAGGATATATTCGTACATTACGAGTTCTACTAGATAATAATTTGGCTGGTGTGAAAGGGTCATGAAATGACTTATGCTTCTGATGAAATTGAGATCGTTCATATATATATATATATATATATATATATATATATATATATATATATATATATATATATATATACTATATATATATCGTGCAATTCAATGCATTTTGTAATACAAAAATTTAATTACAAAATTGGCACCGTGTTTGAGTAAATCTTGTTTTCACTGTTGTCCATATTTCACTAAAAGTTAAATGTCACTAAAGTTGCTCAAAGTTACTAATATTTTCAAAACATGAACGTGACAACAATGAAATAACATTGGGGACAAATTGATGAGAGTAAATTTGAAGAAAAAATGTCTATAATCAATAATGTAGTAGGTGGTAATAAGTAGTAGGTGGTTCAAAAAATGTCAAACTTTGTCACAGGAGTAACAGGGGAAATCATACCCATGTCATCTTTATAAGTGTATTTCACAATATTCTTACAAGAAATTAAAAGATGAAATTTTGAGTAATTTTTGAGAAAATTTTGAAAATGTCCCAGAGGCGTTATGTGAAGTACCTTAATTTTTTGTATTAAAAATATTGTATCCAACTTGAAATATAAAACGTTACAAACAATTCAAAAAAATACTAGTAAAAGAATAATTTGTAATAACATATTACGCGCAAAGCACAGAGGTACTTGCAGATAAAGTAACTCAAATTAATCCATCACATACGTGAGAGGGAATCTGTACTGAGAATCTCATTTATAAAAAGTTAAGGCTCAGTGCAATGAAGTGATGAGACGAGCGAGTTTTGAGGGTGTGGTATGGAGGATGTGGAGGTTTGAGGGGGGAAGGTGTTTGCATAGGATTAAGTTTTAATGATAGTTTTATTTTTCTGTCAAGAAACGGCACTTTTGGCCGCAACATTACGAAACTTTCTCTACACAGCATATACTACTCTGTACACTATACGTAGTACGTATACGAGAATATAAAAACGACATCCAAAGGCCAGACAAACGTTTAATCCGTATAGAGGGTGTTACATCGTAATTGTTACGATGTTGGCGACACGTAGCAGCAGCAGCATTGGTGACAGAGTTCCTGTGGGGCCTAGTACGACCATAACGGGGCATCTAATTATGTAGCAACAGCACAGCCGTGCGTTAATTGCCCGAGTCCCGGACGCCCTAGTGATCATATAACAGGCGATGGTTCCGATCTCCGATGTGGATGTGGGGTTAAGCACTAGTCGCTGCTACCGGTACCAAACATGGAGACTTCGAACAGAATGGTAGTATTTGGTATTTTCTTACCAATATTGTAGTTCGTGAAGTATAAGTTAGATGTGAGAATATTAGTAACCATTTAATGAATATAATCATAGCCTATCCAATTTAAAAAATCTAGCTGATGTAAAAGTTTACTGCAAAACGCTAAGTTCAAGTACAATTAAGAAGTGGGATACCGTAATCTGAAGAAAGAAATCTTATATAGTTGAAATATACTCAAAACCAGGCCAAAATGATGGAAAAAAAATCAAACTCTCAGGTTAACAATGAATAAATGAACACAATGTGTACATTTCTTCAATACAAATTTATTGTTGGTAGATTTTTTCGTTTTAAAATTTATTGATTTTATTTTTTTGGTATGCAGTTTGTTATGAAAATTTTACAAGCGCCCGTTTCGTTATACACATATTAATTTCTTTTTATGCATGGGAAAAAGTTGATTACGGCCACGAAAGGATTCGTCCAAAAACACGGACATAGTAGAAACATTGTCTCATTTACTTTTTGATTGTGAGAACAGTAACTTCTATTGCAACTTTGAAAAATCTATTACATCCTTGTGACAGCAACTCTTAAACCTTTATCAGGGACGTGTTTGCCAGTTCAATTTCTACAATTTAGAAACTGGACTCTGAACATTAATGATCATTGTTTTAAAATACAGAAAATACAGAGATTTTAAATGAAAATCGGCCCATTTTTATAAGCTTCACTCTAATTGGGCAAAACTGCAAAGAATCTTTGCATCCAATTTTGAAAAAAAATGTTGAAAATGTCTTAGGGGTTATACCTTCAAAGTTGCAGAATCTTGAGTGAGGCCAGATTGTATGGAGAATATCTATTTTGAATAAAATCGTCTGCACAGTTTAGGCGCTATAGTCGAATGGACTGGCAGGTAGACATTTTGACAAACTCGTTTCTTAGCACCTGCTCTGAATCAAGTATTCCCGAAAGGACAATTTGATATTTTTTTCTAGGGCATTTATCCAGCCAACAGCCGGTTACCCTTTATGTCCCGATGGGACGCATATTCAACTATACACTAGACCAACACACTTGCAGGCTCCTCTGATCTGAGGTAAGCAGAACGCGAGGCCCTCCGCGACAACACACACACAAAGTCAAGGGACAAACAGCCATGCCCAAGGCGGGACTCGAACCCGCGACCGTGCGCGGTGAATCGGTACTTGCTCTTAGCCTCCTCGGCCATCCAGGTCGGCCATTTCGATACTGTTATTTTCAATTTCTGATGCGGTTTCCATGAAATTTATTTGAAAAATACTTCATGGATTCAGAATATCAAGCTGAGTTGAAACTGTATCAGCTTGGTGCCCGGTTATCTATATTGACCCTCAATAAACAGTGGTTTAACTCGGCGGAAAGAAGACGAGTTGATGTTTTTGAGTAATCTTTCGATGTATGAGGAGGTAACGAAAGCAAATTGTCTGCTTACGAAACCAAAGTTTTGCAGACTGAGCATAGATAAAAGGAAGTTATTACAAGTTAAAATCGAAGAGTCTATTTTAATCTTATAATGAAAGAAAAATACTATATGGTATATTTGAACTGAAGGATGAAAATTATTTTTTTAAAGAATTGAGTAAATATTTTGAATTCTTGATTTTACACGAATAAACAAAACTCGTTATGTTCTCATGATTTTTTGTTAAGATCCGCAGCTCCAATTCATGATAAAGTTGTCATAAACAGCAACATTTATCATCGTTCTTAGTGTTATAGGGTCTTTATTATTATTATTATTATTATTATTATTATTATTATTATTATTATTATTATTATTATTATTATTATTATTATTATATTATTGGTACAAGTATGTATGTATTTGGTATTTTGAGTCTACTGGCCGCTTTTGACGACTAGGTAACGGTGTCCCCATGCACGGGCCTATGGATGGGGCCCATGCATGGAGGTAAGAGAAACTTGTGGTGAACATGACGTATTCCCTTTACCGTAACTAGCAAACTCCGCTTGCCTGAGCTTTCCTTTGTCACATAGAAAAATAGGAAATTTTAAAGGAAAACTACAACTCTATTTTTGCTCCGACCGAGAATCGAACCCGCGATCGCACCATGGGAACCTAGTATGCTGCCCATGAGATTACTGATATATTATTTTACAACTACAGTATTTGTACAATAATTTATTAGGGAAAGAACTTATTTATTTGCGTATTTATACGATGTTAGAGAAAAAGGATGGAAGGTGAGACGAGAGAGCAGAAGCGTGATAGCGAGTGCGTTCATTTCGATTGATAGAGTAATTGGTGATTCTAGGTGCGTCATTAGGCCCGTAAATGTAGTGCATGCATTTTTATGGCGGGTGGAGGTGGATTTTATGGCACGTGGTGGTGATCTTCCCATGCTGGATGGTGAGATCCGGCGCCGACCTGCATCGTCTTAAAGGAATCTCCCTCTACTAGGTATCTCCCATGAGCGTGGCACCACCCCAGTCCCGAGAAGCTCTAACCTTCGGTCTAGTTTCCTGACCAGTGTGGCAGTGTAGTGCGTGTGAGTGTAAGTGTGTGTATGTAAGGGGTAAGGAAAGGACACGGAAGAGGAAAGAAAGATCGTGCGTGGTCCGTAGCCCGTTTGTTAGTGTATTGTTCCGGCATTCTGCTGGTGTTCTTCGGAGAAAGCACGACAAACTACCGATCAGAGCAGACGGCCGCTAGAATTCCCTTCAGATAGCGGCTAAATTCGTCCCAGCTGTCTAACTAGAGTCGCAAATCCTGCCAACATGGGGACTGGAACCTCGGACCTCCCGGTCAAAGGTAATGCAGTGACATCAGTTGATGCCCTGCGCCACCTCTCCCGGTCCTTGGGCCTGGTGTTGTTTGGAGAAAGCACGCAAAACTCCCGCTGAGAGCAGCCGGCCGCGAGTATTCTGCTCCTGGCGCGAGTGCGTCGGCGCCGGGGGGCGTGGCGCGGAGGCGTGGCGCCGGTTCGGGCCAGCTGCCCCGACTAGGAATGGCAAAAGGACATCCAAATTTTTAAAACAACGGTGTTTTCCACCAGAAACATCGATATTTTGCTTTCTATGTTTTCTTCACATCGATATTTTGTTGCAAAACATCGATGTTTTTATAATATTTTAATTTTTTCAAATAATGGATTTTTGCACGTTGTATAGTACCAACAATGCAGAGCAATATCGTTATTTTGCGACATTCTCTTTATCACGCTGTACATTTCGCCTGTGCAATCTGAAGGAATTTTAGGTGCTTTTACTTCAATGGTGTATGAATGGAAGTGACTGAAAAGTAAAGCAGCGAAACACGATGTTCTTTATTGTATATATGTATATTCTATTTGTATATGTATATATTTTATTCTTTACATTCGATAATAATTTTTATTAACACAATACTAACATGCTGGTAACCAAACGAAAAAACCCATCCATTTTACTAACTGTAATAAAAAATGGATAAGAAAATAGTATGTTTATTAGTCTATAATTAAAACATCGATGTTTTAATCGACATCGAAAACCCTTTAGCGATGTATCGATGTTTTGGTAAAATTTGCCATCCCTCGCCCCGGCGGCGCGGCGCGTGGCACCCGCGTGCTGCGGCCGGCATTGTCGGCGCGTCGGCGCTGGCGACAGCGGAATGGACGGGCGGCCGCGGCGGAGCTATTGGCCGCGACGCCAATGATTGTCGCAGCTGGGCGCGCTGGGAGGCGGGGAATGCGGCGGGGCTGATGGACAACGGAAGAGACGGCTGCTCCGGCAGACTAGCAGTGACGAAGGCAGGGTCGGATTAATATCTTACGGTGTTCTAAGCAGGAAAAATTATGATATTGAAATATTGAACACGAGTTGTAAAAATATTGTTGAAACTATTAACTTCGCAATTTAAAAGTTTAATTTTGTTTTCACAACAAAAAACTACATCAACTGACAGGAAATTTCTGTTGTTATGTACACAAATTTTGGGGTTGATGTTAAAAAATGTTTATATTTAACTTTCTTGTTGAACATTTTTGTCGAGCTTTGAAAGGTTCTTTTGAAAAATGCCATTTGCTTAAAAATATAACTGTTGGTCCGATCTGGAGAGAAATGGGAATGAGTGAAATAATGCGTAATGCTTAGTGATAATGTTAGATGAACATGTTATTTGAAAGCGATGGAATTGAAAGGTAAGAGTCATCAAGTACGAAAATGAGAAAAATTGGGAATTATATGAATGTAGTAAGGATGGGAAGACAGGAATCAACGAAAAATGCGGTGCCGGGAGGGACTGTTGTTACCAGAAAGGGATGTCAGGTGAAAGCGGTTTCGGGTCATGACGGTATTAGTAAAGGACGGATTCAGGTCAGGGGCATCTGGGGACACGTAATGGGTCAGAGAAAGGGATGACAGTTCGATTGAGGAAAGGTGCATAGGGGGAAGGGAGCGGGAAATGCACAGTGGGGACTGTTTCTTTCTCATTGATTCCCAGAACGGATATGAACAATTAAGCTAAAATAATACGTAGCCCAAATTGTGCGAATTATGAAACCCATAGCATCAATTAGCAAATCTACTAAGAACTCAAAAAGAATGTAAAGTGTCCGATACGTGTTAGCGAAGATAACTAAAACTGTCATTACAAAACATTCCAGGATACTGGTTGGCACAATGATTTGGCAAACGTCAATTATTCTATTTAAACGTGTTGCTTGTGTAACTGTTTGTTTAGTCTGACTGTGAGAAATATGAATTACTCGTACCGGTGTCAGGACCAAGATTGTTCCGTATCTCAATATAGTGATGTTACCCTCCTTATATCTAACCGGACGAAAGCATCAAAATATACTAGCAACGTATGTTGCAATTACTGTCACTACTGCAATTGACTGTCACCTCTCGTGACCTCGTGCTATTCATGTGTCACTACGCAAATAGGTTCAAAAGTCGTTTCACATCGTCAGTCGATTAGCGCATTTTCTCCTGATTGGCGCTACTCGCTCCTAAGAATTTCTGTTATTCGTTACTTGAAATCGACGTTCTGTGATTGGTCACTTTCACAATGTAGTTTATAAAGCCCGCCAGGAAAGTCCCTCCGGAGTGGTACCTTGCTGGTAAGAGTTCTTGCAACAGAAATAATGTTGGTAGTAAGACCTTCAACTTGAAAACGTAAATTGCGAACTCACCACAATTATAATAGATGCTGTGTGGTCTTTTTCACTTGTTTCCTAGAGATCTGGTTGCTACTAACGTAAGTGCAATTTTTTAATAGGAGACCCTGATTCAGAGCGGGGAGACTCTCCTGGCGGTCTGTACTATGGTCATGAATTTTCAATTTCTGGATAAGATTCTACTGCTTTTCCGTAACCAATCACGTTAATCACCTTACGTTTTGACGCTTGATGACGCGTATATCCGTTCACGAAATATTTTGTAACGCCTGTACACTCATTATCTTATAACTTTTATGAAGTATTTTCGGAACAGTAGCAACTTGGTCGTCATGCCAAGATAACACAGAAATGTCATTTGCAACTATATTCGGCCCTTCAGTTTGTTAGAGGATATTCTTAAATTGTTAAGTGTTGGATTATGAATATTTTATGTTCTTGGAGATTCTTGTCTCTTCAATTTAGTAATTGCTGTACATGGATGTGAGATCATTGACCAGTTTACATTTTATTGATGAAAGCTCATTCAGAGAAAGTGACAAAAAAGTAAATTTAGCCAATTTAGTTTTTGATATGATAACAGCATTTAAGAGAATAGACACTAAAAATTGGTACTTCCGTTTGCTGGAGGGCTACAGGAAGTAATCACATTCTTTTTTCTCGAAGATGATCAGACTGCAACAGAACAGAAGAGAGAACTGATAGGAAAGAACGACGAATAAAATAAGATCAAGAGGAAGGGGAGGAAACTGAGAAGGCAGATGAAGGGGCAACGAGAGCACGAGAGAGAGCGAGAGAGAGAAAGAGAGCGAGAGAGCGCGAGAGAGGACGAGAGAGCGCGAGAGAGCGCGAGAAAGAGAGCGAGAGAGGGAGGGGAGAAGAGTTATATGAAATATGGTAATGATTGCGAGGGCGAAGAGAACAATGAAAAGAGCTGGCAGGTATGAGCTGGCAGCGGCCGTGGGCCTCGCCTGCGTCGCGCCGTTCGCGGCCTCGTCTCCACTTGGGCGCAGCGCGCGGCCGCGGCCATCGCCGCTAACGACACTCGTCCGCGCGGGGGCGGGGCTGGCAGCGGCCGCCCTCTCTCGGGAGCCCGGAGTGGCAGCGGCCGACACGCTAACCGCAACCGCCGACCCCTTCGCCCGCGACGCCCTCGCCACAACTTTGCCCTCACCCCCACCCTCGCCCACGCCCTCGCTACTGCCCTCGCAGCCGCCCCGGCCCCGCCCACGTCGTCTCCACTTTCCCCCTAGCCCACGCTTTCATCCACGTCCTCGTCCCCGCCTTCGCCCTCGC